>JZKD02S2048949.1:0-12278 GCA_000966675.3 Picea glauca
TAACAAAGATACAGTAAAATTGGTTTTCTATTCAATAAGGAAATAAGTTGAAACTGTAAAATGCAGCGGAAAACAAGCTTGTTGGAATGGTGGCGGCTTATCTCTGAGAAGAGATATGACGACTGCGCTCATTCGCAAGAAGATGATTACAATGAGGCTCCGAAGGCCTTTTTACAATAAACAATAATGTCAAAAACCCTATACATCCAAAAACCTAACCCTAGGAGATGAAGCGCCAAAAGTCATGTGGCCCCGTTCGGGTAAGTTAGTACATCAACTTCCTGGGGTCGTAACTTTTGCATACGATCTATGTTTTAGGTGCATGATAGCTCGTTGGAAAGGTATCGTCAAGGAGATTCATTTAGGGGGCTCAATCAAAGCATTTAGCTATCATTGTGAACTTCAATCCCAAAAAACCCTCATTTAGGCCCTCAAAATGGCCCCGGAAGTTAAAAACTACTAAAAATAGTAAATTACCAAAACTGCTAGAAAATTGTTTTGAGCCAGTTGGAAAAGGTGGGTGGCCACCAATATCCACCTAGATTGATCCTCCCTCCTTAGGAAGCAATGGTCTCCATTGCGTTGAGTTCCCCCATTAGATGAGGAAATTTCTGTTGAATTTGGCCATGGGTGAGCCACTTGCCTTGGTGCAAGAGCTACCCTGCTTTGACGACTCGATAAAGTTGGATCCTTTGTTGTCGAGTGCCCTTGATATGTGTGTCCACAATTTGATCACTGGATGCCTGTTGTATGCAGTCGGGGTTGAGCTCTGTTGGTGTCAGTTGTTCTGCTACTTCTCAGGTGTCCAATAATGGTGGGAAATAAGGGCGAAGGAGATCCACGTTGAACACTGGGTGTAGGCCAAGGAAAGGAGGAATGTTGAGCTCAAAATAATTATCCCCCACATCCTTGGTGATGGTGTACATCCCATAATGGAGTGGGCGAAGCTTCCAATGGGGTCCTGTAAGGCATTCTTTATGCAAGTGAAACAAAACTTTGCCTCCCACTTGAAACTTATGTGGCACCCGATGTTGATCATGGCACTACTTGTACTTGTTATTGGACTTTTGTAGGTTATCCTGAACTTGTTGGAGGATGCGCTAGATCCGCTCAATGAACCAGGTGGATTTGTCGACTTCATTTGGAGCAGGAGATGAGTTGGTCGAGGTGACCGCAAGGGGAAGTGCAACATCTATGGGACCCAATGGTTGGAATCCAAACCCCACCTGAAAGGGGTTGTGGTCGATTGAGATATGCAGGGCTTAGTTGTAGCTATGTTGTACATAGGGAAGACTCCCATACCATGTGAGAGGTTTCTTGGAATTATACATGCACAAGATATGCATGATCATTCGATTTATGACCGCGGTTTGGCCACTATCTGGGGGTGGAAGGCCGTGGATTTGGTGAGATTAATTTCCAGCAGTGACTAGAGGATCAACCAGAATGTGATGATAAATTGACTATCCTGATCTGAGAAAATGGTTTGTGGGATTCCAAAATGTACCAAGACTCATTCAAAGAAGAGCTTGGTAGTGGCTTCTGTTGTGATGCTCTTCTTGCATGCAACCAAAATCACCATCTTATAAAAGTGATCAACAACCACAAAAAAAAATCATTTCCTCACTTGGTGGATAGGAGGCCCGACATGTACTTCATTGAGATGGATTCCCATAGCCTGTTAGGAGTAGGAAGAGGGGTGTGCATGCCCTATTTCTTAGTGGTCAGTTTGGCAATAACGCAGGCAGTTCAGGACCTGATATACTTCTTGACCTCCTTTCGAAGTTTAGGCTAGTAGAAATGTTTCTGTAGCATCACCACTATCATTTCAATGCCAAAGTATCCTGCCAACCAACTGTAGTGGGCTTCCCATATCAGCTTCGCTCGCTCGCTTGATGGAACACAGATATGGCCCAGACGACACAACAACCCATCCTGAAGATGAAAATTATCGACAACTGTGTTTGCACCCAACATTTGGTAGGTGGTGGCGAAATCTAGGTCTTTCTCATAGAGTTGGGGACATCTAGAGGTCTCATGGATGCAAGAGTCTAGCACCATGGTGAGAGCCACGCCTGGCAGTCTATTGAGGCAATCCGAGACACAGTTGGTGCTTCCCATTTTATACTTGATGTTGAGGTGGAATTGTTGTAAGTATGTGGACTACTTTTGATGGAGGTAATTCTGTAATTTTCCATGTGTTTGCATGAACTGCATTGGATTATGATCAGTATGGATGAATGTCTCCTTCCCAAGAAAGTAGTGTCTCCACTGGCGGCAGACTTACATAATGGAGTAGATTTATTTTTTGTAAGTAGGGTACTTATGGACAACATCTAATAATGTCTCACTATGATAGGCCATGGGGTGGCCGTGCTGAGTGAGAACAGTGCCCACAACATAATATGAAGCATTTGTCTCGATATCAAATGGCTATTGTAGGTCTGGTAGTGAACATATTGGGGCTGAGCACAAGCACTGCTTCAAATCATCGAACACTTGTTGTTGGGACCGACCCCATGAACATGTTTCCTTACCACCACCCCTAGTTATTTGGCTGAGGTCCCATACAATATGGGAGAATCCCAACATGAACCTACGGTAAAAAATGGCAAGGCCCAAGAAGCTTCGAATCTCAGTGAGTGTGGTTGGGGCTAGCCAGTCACAGATGACTTGGATCTTGGCTGGATCCACATGTACTCCATGATGATCAACGTTGTAGCCCAGGCAATGGACCCTATCCATGTTGAAGGATCATTTTTCCAAGTTGATGTATAGCTTGTGCTGCTGCAGGGTGTGCAGAACCTGTTGAATATGCTGCAAGTGTTCTTCCTAAGCCTTTCTATAAATGAGACTGTCATCCAGATACACCACTGCAAAAGTATTGGTGAATGGTCGTAGGATATAATCAATCATCCTCATGAAAGTGGCTGGAGAATTTGTCAAACCAAAGGGCATGACCATCCATTCAAAAAGGCCTTCCTTTGACTTGAAGGTAGTCTTCCATACATTTGTCTGTTCTATTAGGACTTGGTGGTATCTAGACTTCAGATCAATCTTATTGAAGTAGCTGGCCCCCGTGAGTTGATCAAGGAGGTCGTCGATTCGGGGAATTGGGTACTAGTTTTTGACAGTGATTTTATTCAAGGCCCGAAAATCAATGAAGAGTCGCTAGGTTCCATCTTTCTTCTGTACCAACACGATTATGCTCCCGCAAGGTGATGAGCTGGGATGTATGTGCCCCTTGTAGAGAAGTTCTTGGATCTATCGCTTGATCTCCTAATTCTATAACATATAGTGACGATAGACTCTCCCATTGGGCAATGATTATTCGGGGGTTGGATCAATGGGGTGCTTGACCTAACAGTGCAGAGGTACCCCGGTAGGTGAGGATAAGATATATGAATATTCTTCGACGACCTTATCTAATTTCTTCTACTGTGTGAAGAGGTCGTCCATAGAGAACCTAGATGTGGTTGTGATCTTTTGCTCATTCCGAGAGTGAATCAAGAAGAAGTAAAACTTCCCCATATGAGAGATGACCTTCATGCATTGCTTAGAAGAGATCAAGGAAATAACACTAGGTGGGACTTTCTCGGGTATCCTATACAATTTTCTGTTCAAAGTAATATTAACACTACGAGGCATAGAATCATACACAACATGATGTTTCCATAAATAAGGTTGGTCCAAAAGAACATCAAAAACATCGAGAGGAGTAACATCACAAACTTCAAGAGGAGAAACATCACATAATACCTCGTCTTTCAAGGGCTTGATTTCATATGACAGTCGACACTGTTGGCTGACATAGAGATCGCTTCCTTGGCGGACCCATCCAATGGTGTAGGGTTGTTGGTGCGGCATTGTCGACAGGGCTAGCCACTTGAAAACCTCTGCTGATATGAGGTTCTTTTGGCTACCTCTATCAATGATGAAGTGCAGTGGGGTGCCTTTTACCCACATCTATGAATGGATGAGGCACTCTCCTTCTTCTGGCTCATCTGGTTCATCAGGCTTGAGCTTGGTGGTAGTAACGGTGGCACTAGGTTCCATGTCAATGATCCATATTCCCCTCTTTGGTTCCGACTCAGAGTCAGAACACGCATTTGATTCAAAGGCTTTCACTTTGGCCACCATCGACTTCTTTGAGAGACAATCAATAGTGTTATGCCAAGGGTCCTTATGGAAGTCACACCACTTCCCGGTATCTTTCTTTGTCTTTCTGGTGTCCTTCTTTGCTTGCATCTTGGACTAGATGTCCTGATACTATCCATATTTTCTTTTTCCTTTGTTTTATGGATTGAGGCATCCATTTCCTGGCTTTTGTTGTGAGCGGTTCCCAGGCCCAAATTTCTGCGTCTTTTGTTTGAGCTTCTGTTCGATTTTGACAACATATCGGTAGGCTGCACCCAAGGACAATATGTCTAGAAATTTCATTTTAGTCTAGATGTATCTATGTAGAGCACCATGATACTTGAGCACCAGATGTCTCTCTGAATTTTTGATACCCATCTTGGTGCGCAAGGTATGGAAGATATTTGTGAACTCTGTCACTGCTTGGTCTCTTTCTTGCTATAGTGTGGTCCATTTGGTATACAAGTCATCATAACTTTGAAAAGGGTAGTATTTTTCCTTAATAACATCTCTGAAGGATTCCCAAGTGGTTGTAACTATAAATAACGAGGGTTCATCATTTTCCTTTTGATCACAGAATGTTTCCCAACAATATTTGACATGGGGAACGACTTTGAGGAGCACAAAAGTAATCTTTTCTCTATTTGAAAAGTTATGGAAAAAAAAATACCCTTTTAGTAGATTCAACCACTTGTCTACACCATATACATCTATATGACCTTCAAATATAGGATTATCAAAGTTTATTTGTACCTTGAAGGGGGCGATGCCTCTTCTCAAAGAATATGTGTCGCCTGTTGGTAGTCGCCGAAGGATTTGCGCAAAACTAGCCATCATCTCATTCCTATGTTGTGTGAGGGCTTCCTCAATTTTTTTTTTTGAAAGGATATCCTATCCCATCATCTTTATTTTCTCTTGCCATTAGAGGCCGCTTGGGCGTGTGAGAGCTTTTTTCCTCAAGGGAAACAAGCTCAATACCCAATTCTTTATACTCTGACCTCGTTGGGGACATGCATTAAGACGAAAAGGAGTAGACCTCTCTGATACCATTGATCCATATTTTATGAGTAGAATGAAATGACTAAAGATTATTAACATATGCTTAACATAGAATAACAAAGATACACTAAAACTGGTTTTCTATTCAATAAGGAAATAAGCTGAAATTGTAAAATGCAGCGGAAAAAATGCTTGTTGGAATGGTGGTGGCTTATCTCTGAGAAGAGATGTGTTGGTTATTCTCATTCACAAGAAGATGATTACAATGAGGCTCTGAAGACCTTTTTACAATAAACGAGAGTGTCAAAAACACTAGACATTCAAAAACCTAACCCTAGGAGATGAAGCGCCAAAATTCATATGGGCCCCTTTGGGTAAGTTAGTACAGCAACTTCCCGGGGTTGTAAATTTTGCATATGATCTCCGTTTTAGGCGTACAATAGCTGGTTGTAAAGATATATCCAAGGAATAAAATTATTTATGAAAAATTTCATGATGAAATTTTACGATTGCAACATACCCAAAAAACCATCATGTAGGGCCTCAAAACAGCTCTGGAAGTTCATGACCCGAAAAACTGCTAAAAATAATAAATTACCAAAATTGCCAGAAAGTTGTTTTAAGCCAGCTAGAAAAGGTGGGTGGCCAACGATATCCACCTGGATCAATACTACCTCCTTAGAAAGTATTGGTCTCCATTGCGTTGAGTTCCCTCATCAGATGAGGAAATTTCTGCTGAATTTGGCCTTGGGTGAGCCACTTGCCTTGGTGAAGGAGCTGCCCTGCTTTGATGACTTGATAAATCTAGATCCTTTGCTGTCAGGTGCCCTTGTTCTATGTTTCCACAATATGATCATTGGATGCATGTTGTATGCAGTCAGGGTTGAGCTTTGTTGGTGTTAGTTTTTCTACTATGTCTTAGGTGTCCAATAATGGTGGGAAATAAGGCCGAAGGAGGTCTACGTTGAACACTGGGTGCCGGCCAAGGAAAGGAGGAATGTTGAGCTCAAAATAATTATCCCACATAGCCTTGGTGATAGTGTATGACCCATAACAGAGTGGATGAAGCTTTCGATGGGGTCCTGTAAGGCGTTCTTTCTGCAAGTGCAACCAAACTTTGTCACCCATCTGAAACTTATGTGGCACTGCTTGTACTTGTTATTAGAAATTTGTAGGATATCCTAAACCTGTTGGTGGATGTGATGGATCCTCTCAATGAACCAAGTGGCTTTTTCAGCTTTAGTTGGAGTACGAGATGATTCGGTCAAGGTGACCACAAGGGGAAATGCAACGTCTATGGGACCCAATGGTTGGAATCCCAACCCCACCTGAAAGGGGTTGTGGCCCATTGAGCTATGCAGGGCTTGGTTGTAGCTATGTTAGACATATGTAAGACTCTCATCCCATGTGTGAGGGTGCTTGAAATTATACATGTGCAATAAATGAATGATCATTTGATTTATGACCTTGGTTTGGCCATCTGTCTCTGGGTGGAAGGTTGTTGATTTTGTGAGCTTGGTGTCCTATAGTGACCAGAGGCTCGACCAGAATGTGCTAAGAAATCAACTATCCTGATATGAGACAATGGTTTGTGGGATTCCAAAATGTACCCAGACTCGTTCAAAGAAGAGCTTTGTAGTGGCTTCTGTTGTGATGCTCTTCTTGCAAGAAACCAGAATCGCCATCTTAGAAAAGCGATCAACAACCACAAAAACATAGTCATTTCCCTGCTTGGTGGATGGGAGGCCCGACAAGTAGTCCATTGAGATGGATTCCCATGGACTGTTAGGAGTAGGAAGAGGGGTGTATAGGACCTATTTCTTAGTGGTCGGTTTGGCAATAACACAGGCAGTGTAGGACATGATATACTTGTTGATGTCCTGTCGAAGTTTCAGCCAGTAGAATGTTTTTTGTAGCATCACCACTGTCGTTTAAACACCAAAGTGTCCTGCCACTCGACTGTAGTAGGATTCCCATATCAACTTCACTTGCTCACTTGATGAAACATAGATATGGCCCAGACGACACAACAACCCATCCTGAAGATGGAAATTATCGACAATTGTGTTTGCACCCAACATTTGGTAGGTGGCGGCAAAGTCCGGGTCTGTATCATAGAGTTGGGGCCATCCAAAGGTCTCATCGGTGCAAGAGTCTAGTACCGTGGTGAGTGCTTTGACTGGTGGCCTATTGAGGCAATCAATGATGAAATTGGTGCTTGTTGATTTCTACTTGATGTTAAGGTGGAATTATTGTAAGTATGTGGACCACTTTTTATGGGGGTCATTCTGTAATTTTCCTTATGTCTGCATGGACTGCATTGGCTTATGATTAGTGTGGTTGACTATCTCCTTCCCAAGAATGCAATGTCTCCACTGGCGATAGGCTTTCACAATGGATTACATTTATTTTCCATAAGTAGGGTACTTACAGACAACATCTGATAGTGTCTCACTATGATAGGCCACAGGGTGGCTGTGCTGATTGAGAATGACGCCCACAACATAATCTGAAGCATTTGTCTCAATCTCAAAGGGTTGTTGCAGGTCTGGTAGTGAAAGTACTGGGGCTGAGTAGAAGCACTGCTTCAAATCATTGGATGCTTGTTGTTGGGACCGACCCCATGCAATTTTTTCCTTACCACCACCCCTGGTTATTTGGCTAAGGACCCATGCAGTATGGGATAATCCCAACATGAACCTGTGGTAAAAATTGGCAAAGCCCAAGAAGCTCCGAAGCTCAGTGAGTGTGGTTGGGGCTGGCTAGTCATGGATGACTTGGAGCTTGGATGGATCCACATGTACACCATGCTGATCAAAGATGTAGCCCAGGTAATGGACCCTGTCGATGCTGAAGGATCATTTTTCCAAGTTGGCATATAGCTTGTGCTGCTACAGGGTGTGTAGAACCTGTTGAATATACTGCAAGTGTTCTGACCAAGTCTTTCTCTAATTGAGAATGTCATCCAGATACAACACTACAAAAGTATTGGTGAATGGTCGTAGGATATCATCCATCATGTTCCTAAAAGTGGCTGGAGCATTTGTCAAATGAAAGGGAATGACCAACCATTCAAAAAGGCCTTCCTTTGACTTGAAGGTGGTCTTCCATACATCTGTCTATTCTATCGGGACCTGGTAGTAGCTAGACTTCAGATGAATCTTACTGAAGTATTTTCCCCCCATGATTTGATCAAGGAGGTCGTCAATTCGGGGAATTGGGTACCAATTTCTGACTGTGATTTTATTTAGGGCTTGGTAATCAATGCGGAGTCATCAGGTTCCATATTTCTTTTATACCATCATGATTGGGCTCCCGCAAGGTGATGAGATGGGATGGATGTGCCCCTTGTGGAGTAGTTCTTGATTCTGTCTCTCAATCTCCTCATTCTCTAAAATAGAGCGACGATAGACTAGCCCATTGGGAAGCAGTGCTCCAGGGGTCAGATTGATGGGGTGCTTGACCTGACAGTGCAGAGCTACCCCGATAGGTAAGGAGAAGATACTTGAGTATTCTTTGACGACCTTATCTACTTACTTATGATGTGTGGAGAGGTAGGCTGCAATGACCTAGGATGTGGTTGTGATCTTTCACTCATTTCGGGAGAGAATCATGAAGAAGACAAACTTCCCCCTCTGGGAGATGAACTTCTTGGATTGCTTGGCAGAGATGAAGGAAATATCACTAGGTGGGACTGCTTGGGATATCCTGTATAATTTTCTGTTCAAAGTAATAATAACACTACGAGGCCTAGACTCATATACAACATGATGTTTCCATAAATAACGTTGGCCCAAAAGAAAATCACAAACTTCAAGAGGAGCAACATCACAAACTTCGAGAGGAGCAACATCACACAATACCTCGTCTTTGAAGGGCTTGATGCCGTACGACAATCGACACTGTTGGATGACGTGGAGATTGCTTCCTTGGCGGAGCCATCCAATGGTGTAGGGTTGTGGGTGAGGCACTGTCGACAGGGCCAGGCACTTGACAACCTCTACTAATATGAGGTTCTTCTGGCTACTTCTATCATTGATGAAGTGTAGCGGGGTGCCTTTTACCCACATCTTTGAATGGAAGAGACGCTCTCCTTCTTCTGGCTCGTCTGGTTCATTAGGCTATAGCTTGGTGGTAGCAACAATGGCACTGAGTTCCAAATCAATGATCCAAATTCCCCTTTCTGGTTCTAAATCGGAATTAGAACCCACATATGATTGAGAGGCTTTCACTTAAACCACCAATGAGTGCTTTGAGCAGCAGTCAACAGTGTTATGCCAAGGGCTCTTATGGAAGTTGAACCACTTCCCAGTATCTTTATTTGTCTTTCCAGTGTCCTTTTCTTGAGGCTTGGACTGGTTTTCATGATACTATCCATCTTTCCTCTGTCCTTTGTTCTGTGGGTTAACGCCTCCCTTTCCTGGCTTTTGTTGTTAGGGGTTCCCAGGCTCAAATTGTCGTGTCTTTTTGCAAGACTCACATACCATGTGCGAGGGTTCTTGGAATTATACATGCACATGATATGAACGATCATTCGATTTACGAACTCGGTTTGGAAATATGTCTGGGGGTGGAAGGCTGTGGATTTGGTGAGCTTGGTGTCCAACATTGACTAGAGACTCGACCAAAATGTGCTAAAAAATTTTCTGTATCGATTTGAGAAAATGGTTTGTAAGATTCCAAAATGTACCCAGACTCGTTCAAAGAAGATCTTGGCAGTGGCTTCTGCTATGATGCTCTTTTTGCAAGCAACCTGAATCGCCATCTTAGAAATGCGATCAACAACCACAAAAGAACAATCATTTCCTTTCTTGGTGGACGGGAGGCTCGACATGTATTCCATTGAGATGGATTTTGATGGCCTATCAGGAGTAGGAAGAGGGGTGTACAGGTGTTGTTTCTTAGTGGTCAGTTTGGCAATATCACAGGCAGTGCAGGACCTGATATACTTGCTGACCTCCTGTCAAAGTTTTGGCCAGTAGAAATGTTTCTGTAGCATCTCCACTATCTTTTCGATGATGAAGTGTCCTGCCACCCAACTGTAGTGGGATTCCTAGATCATCTTCACTGGCTCGCTTGATGGAACATAGATATGGCCTAGATGACACAACAACCCATCCTGAAGATGGAAATTATCAACAACTGTGTTTTCACCCAATATTTGGTAGGTGGTGGTGAAGTCCAGATCTGTCTCATAGAGTTGGGGCCATCCAGATGTCTCATGACCATGAGAGTCTAGCACCATGGTGAGTGCCATGACTAGTGGTCTACTGAGGAAATCAGCAATGCGGTTGGTTTTTCTTGTTTTATACTTGATGTTGAGGTGGAATTGTTGTAAGTATAAGGACCACTTTTGATGGTTTTCATTCTGTAATTTGCCTTGTGTCTGCATGAAGTGCAATGGCTTATGATCAGTGTGGATGGATGTCTCCTTCCCAAGAATTTAATGTCTCCACTTGCGATAGGCTTGTACAATGGAGTAAACTTATTTGTCATGAGTAGGGTACTTATGGATATCATCTGATAGTGTCTCACTATGATAGGCCATAGGGTGGCCATAGTGAGTGAGAACGACGCCCATAACATAATCTGAAGCATCTGTCTCGATCTAAAAGGGTTGTTGTAGGTATGGTAGTGAAATTATTGGGGATGAGCACAAGAGTTGCTTCAAATCATCGAATGCTTGTTGTTGGGACCAAACCCACAGAAATTTTTCCTTACCACCACCCCTGGTTATTTGGCTGAGGGCCCATGCAATATGGGAGAATCTCAACACGAACCTGTGATAAAAATTGGCAAGGCCCAAAAAGCTCCAAAGCTCAGTGAGTTTGGTTGGGGCTGGCCAGTCATGGATGACTTGGATATTGGTTGGATCCACATGTACACCATGATGATCAACCATGTAGCCTAGGTAATGGACCCTTTCCTTCTGAAGGATCATTTTTCCAAGTTGGCGTATAACTTGTGTTGTTGTGGGGTGTGAAGAACCTACTGAATATGCTGCAAGTGTTCTGCCCAAGTCTTGTTGTAAATGATAATTTCATCTAGATAAACCACTACAAAATTATTCGTGAATGGTCGTAGGATATCATCCATCATCCTCATGAAAGTGGCTAGAGAATTCTTCAAACCAAAGGGCATGACCAACCATTCAAAAAGACCTTCCTTTGGCTTGAAGGCGGTCTTCCATACATCTGTCTGTTCTATTGGGACCTGGTGGTAGCCAGACTTCAGATCAATCTTACTGAAGTATTTTTCCCTCGTGAGTTGATCAAGGAGGTCATCTATTCGAGGAATTGGGTAATGGTTTTTGACTGTGATTTTATTCAGGGCCCGATAATCAATGCAGAGTCGTTAGGTTCCATATTTCTTCTGTACCATCATGATTGGTCTCCCACAAGGTGATGAGTTGGGATGGATGTGCCCCTTGTGGAGAAATTCTTGGATCTATCGCTTGATATCCTCATTATCTAACATAGAGAGGTGATAGACTGGTCCATTGGGCAGTGATGCTCTATGGGTCATATCGATGGCCTGCTTGACCTGACAGTGCAGAGGTACCTTGGTATGTGAGGATAAGATATCTGAGTATTCTTCAACGAACTTATCTACTTTATTCTACTATGTGGAGAGGTTTGACGAAGAGACCCTGGATGTGGCTGTGATCTTTCGTTCATTCTGAAAGTGAATGACGAAGAAGACAAATTTCCCCATCTTAGAGATGACCTTCCTACATTGCTTAGAAAATATCAAGGAAATAACACTAGGTGGTGTTATCACTCCAGGAAACTCTCCTAGGCTGTATGTCAGAGATGCCTGGTAACTTAATCTTTTTGGTAACTATTTTCTCAATAATAAGTGTGGGTTTGGATTAAGATCAATATCCTAATCTCTGGATTGTACCTTCAAGACAGTCTAGCTATACTCATGCAATAAAAGGCCTTCAAGAGCTATTATCAGATAGGTTTGTAAAACAAACGGATAAGAAAACCAATCAATTAACCAGAACATACATAGGAAATATATCTGATGGGTCAACAAACTAGCCAAAGATGCTTATGATTCTTGCTTAACAGTCAAAAGTAAGATGACAGTTACCATGGGACCATTAAACATAGACAAAAGAACAATTTCAACTCATA
>JZKD02S2048949.1:12328-22769 GCA_000966675.3 Picea glauca
GGAATTTGAAGATAAACTAACATTACATACCTCATGTTCATGCATGTACTTGGTAAGGGTTTCCTTTGCCTCATGGAGTTGAGTCTCCATCTCATGCAACTTTTCAAGAAGCTGGCTTTCTCCTCCTTCATGGCCATCAACTGCTCTTGAAAGGCAATGATCTCTTCTCTATCTTCCCACAACTCTTGTACCACATCTCTCATGGTTACAAATTCCTTCAACATCTCTTTGTCAAAGAACTTGGATAATGAAGATGTATGAGAATAATCAATGTTTGAAGCTTCCTCCATCCTTGCAAGATATCAAACTTCAACACAAAACTTGCACAAATACCAACAACTAAAACTCTAGCTATCGATGGCAATCACATGAGCAAAACTATGCTCTGATACCACCTGATCTGAAAATAGGGGGCTGACTTGTTATGCTATGCAAGCACCCTCTATTACATTAAAAAAAACTTTTCAGGACCTTGCTCAATGTCTTAGTTATGCAAGATAAATTATGTGCCAAGTTTATGCATCTTCTTTTAAATGTTCATGTGTGAGGAAATTTTCTTTTAAATGGTTAAATATGTGTTTTAAATAAATACACAGCAAACATAACTTGCAACAAATAAACCATCAAACTCACAACAATAACAAGATGATAAAGAAGTTCACCCCTCTCTGGGCTACGTCTTCTTGAGCCTCCTTCAATGGACTAGGCTCTCTAGGATTAGTTTGTCAAAGATTCTTTTACAAGATGTTGTTCAACTCCAATGGATTTACTTACTGTACCATTGGGTTCAAAATACATAAAAACCCCAGAAATGACTAATAGAACTCTGAAAACGGATCATGGCTCATCCGGGCATGACCTCTTCTACATGTGGCCTTGAGCTTCCCTGAGCTTCCTTGTGGAAAAAACACCTATAAAAGTCCTCAAATTCCTCTGAAACCTATCCCAATGTGTTCAGAGCATAACAATTATCCAAAAATGACTATTCAGTCACAGAAAATAGACTTAGGCTCATCTGAGCATGGCCTCAATCAATGAGGGCTTCAAGCTCCCTAGAGCTCTATGAAACTTCAATGGTAAAAAAGCTGCAAAAGAAGTCTTCAAATGCCTTTGAAAACTGTGCCAATGGATTCAAAACGTCCAAAAACCCCTAGCTGGGCTTTTTCAACACCTCATTTAGCCAAAGAATGAAGAAGATAGGCCTCCTGCCATTTTCCTCCTTCAAGCTTGTTGTCTCTGGTTCGCCAAAACGCACCTCTGTACGTCCAACCTAGCTCACGTGCTCAATCTCGTGCTAAAACCTAGCACCGGGCACACAACCACATAACCGTGCGAACTGTAGGACGGTTAGGGTGCACCTAGCCCCTAACCGCCAAAACCGTGGACATAGTCAACATGTGACCGCGCGCACATACAAAAAGGGGCCAAGGTTTTAAAACATATGGTAACGATCGGAATGCACGTGCATCGGTGGTTACATGGCACATATATATGACCGGGGGCCAGGGCTAAGCCCCGGTCCGGACCGCGCCCCAACTCATAACATAAATCAATTCAAATAAATTTTAAATCGTTTATATAATAAGGATCAACGGTGGGCGCACCGGTTGGGCAGCCCTTCCCAAGGCTCTTCCCCTACCCGGAGGTTGCGGGGTCAAATCCTATCGACTACATAAGTTTTATACCATAACCAAGGTGACACGTGGCGACTCTTGTTTGGGCCACGTGTCACCAATCTATTCGCCACCAGTGCCACGTATCAAGAAACGATTCATCGCCAACTGCCAACCAACACCTACCACGTGTCGTACGACCCTGCCACGTCAGCATCTTCCACATGTCGTACGGCCCTGCCACGTTAGCATCCGTACAGACTGTACAGTCAGCGCATTTTTTTTTGCCTGTTTGACGATTTGAACAGAACGCGATATCTCACTCATCCGACGTCCGTTTGAACCCGTTCGAGTTGCGTTGGGTTCGTGACGACGAGGGCTACACACCCGTTTGTTCTGAGGCAATTCTGAGAACTTTGATTTTTGAGCAAAATCTTGACCCGTCCAGATTCTGATCAACAACCCATCCTGAAGATGGAAATTATCGACAACTGTGTTTGAACTCAACATTTGGTAGGTGGTGGTGAAGTTTGGGTCAGTCATGTAGGGTTGGGACCATCCAGAGGTCTCATGGCTGCAAGAGTCTAGCACCATGGTGAGTGCTGCGACTAGCGGTGTGTTGAGGCAATCAACGATGCGGTTGGTGCTTCCTATTTTATACTTGATGTTGAGGTGGGATTGCTGCAAGTATGTGGACCAATTTTGATGGCGGTCATTATGCAATTTTACTTGTGTCTGCATGAACTGTAGTGGCTTATGATCAGTGTGGATGATTGTTTCCTTCACAAGAATGTAATGTCTCCACTAGGGGCAGGCTTGCACAATGGAGTACAATTCTTTGTCATAAGTAGGGTACTTACGGACATCATCTGATAGTGTGTCATTATGATAGGCGACGGGGTAGCCATGCTAATTGAGAACGACACCCACAACATATTCTGAAGCATTTATCTCGATCTCAAAGGGTTGTTACAAGTCTCGTAGTGAAATTACTGGGGCTGAGTGCAAGAGCTGCTTCAAATCAATGAACGCTTGTTGTTGGGACCGACCCTACGCAAATTTCACCTTACCACCACCCCTAGTTATTTGGCTGAGGGCCCATGCAATATGGGAGAATCCCAACACGAACCTGCGGTAGAAATTGGCAAGGCCCAAGAATCTCCGAAGCTCAGTGAGTGTCGTTGGGGCTGGACAGTCACTGATGACTTGCATCTTGGCTAGATCTACATGTACATCATGTTGATCAACGATGTAGCCCAGGTAATGGACCTTGTCCATGCCGAAGGATCATTTTTCCAGGTTGGCATATAGCTTGTGTTGTCGCAAGGTGTGTAGAATATGTTGAATATGCTGCAAGTGTTCGGCCCAAGTCTTGTTGTAAATGAGAATGTAATCCAGATACACCACTACAAAAGTATTGGTGAATGGTCGCAGGATATCATCCATGATCCTCATAAAAGTGGCTAGAGCATTTGTCAAACCAAAGGACATGACCAACCATTTAAAAATGTCTTCCTTTGACTTGAAGGCGGTCTTCCATACATATGTCTGTTCTATCGGGACCTGGTGGTAGCCAGACTTCAGATCAATCTTACTGAAGTATTTGGCCCCCGTGAGTTGATCAAGGAGGTCGTCGATTCGGGGAATTGGGTACCGGTTTCTGACTGTGATTTTATTCAGAGCTCAGTAATCAATGTAGAGTCGTCAGGTTCCATCTTTCTTCTCTACAAGCACGATTGGGCTGCCACAAGGCGATGAGTTGGGATGGATGTTCCCCTTGTGGAGCAATTCTTGGATCTGTCGCTTGATCTCCTCATTCTCTAACAAAGAGTGGTGATAAACTGGCCCATTGGGCAGTGGTGCGTCGGGGGTCAGATCGATGGGGTGCTTGACCTGACAATGAAGAGGTACCCCGGAAGGTGAGGAGAATATATCTGAGTATTCTTCCACGACCTTATCTACTTCCTTCTGCTGTGTGGAGAGGTCGGTCGCAGAGACCCTGGATGTGGCTGTGATCTTTCACTCATTCTGAGAGTGAATCACGAAGAATACAAACTTCCCTGTCTGAGAGATGACCTTTCCTGCTTTGCTTAGCAGAGATCAAGGAAATAACACTAGGTGGGACTGCCTCGGGTATTTTGTACAATTTCCTGTTCAAAGTAATAATAACACTACGAGGCTTAGACTCATATACATCATGATGTTTCCATAAATAAGGTTGGCCCAAAAGAACATCACAAACTTCGAGAGGAGCAACATCACACAATACCTCATCTTTGAAGGGCTTCATGTCGTACGATAGTCGACACTATTGGCTGACGCGAAGATTGCTTCCTTGGCGGAGCCATCCAATGGTGTAGGGTTGTGGGTGCGGCGTTGTCGGTAGGGCCAGCTGCTTGACTACCTCTGCTGAGATGAGGTTCTTCTGGCTACCGCTATCAACAATGAAGTGCAATGGGGTGCCTTTTACCCACATATGTAAATGGAAGAGTCGCTCTCCTTCTTTTGGCTCGTCTAGTTCACCAGGATGGAGCTTGGTGGTAGCAACGGTGGCACTGGGTTCTACGTCAATGATCCATATTCCCCTTTCTAGTTCTGACTTAGAGTCAGAACCCGCATCTTATTCAAAGGATTTCACTTCGGCCACCGGCGACTACTTTGAGCGGCAGTCAGTAGTGTTATGCCAAGGGCTCTTATGGAAGTCGCACCACTTCCCGGTATCTTTCTTTGTCTGTCTGGTGTCCTTATTTTCTTGTGGCTTGGACTTGTGGTCCTGATATTGTCCATCGTTTCTTTATCCTTTGTTCTATGGGTTGGGTCTGCCCTTTCTTGGCTTTTGTTGTGAGGGTTTCCCAGGCCCAAATTGCGGCGTCTTTTGTTTGAGCTTCTGCTCGATTTTGATGGCATATCGGTAGGACGCACCCAAGGATGAGATGTCTAGAAATTCCATTTCAGTCTGGATGTATCTATGCATAGCACCGTGATACTTGAGCACCAGATGTCACTCTGAATCTTTGATACCCAGCTTGGTGCACAAGGTATGGAAGATAATTGTGAAATCTGGCACTGCTTGGTCTCTTTCTTGCCGCAGTGTGGCCCATTTGGTATACAAGTCATCGTAACTTCCGACAGGGTAGTATTGTTCCTTGATATCATCCCTGAAGGATTCCCAGGTGGTCATGACTATAAATAATGAGGGTTCCTCTATTTCCTTTTGCTCACAAAATTTTTCCCACCAATCTTTAACATGGGGAACGGCTTTGAGGAGCACAAAAGTAATCTTTTCTCTATTCGAAAAGTTATGGACAAAAAAATACCCTTCTAGTAGATTCAACCACTTGTCTACAACATCTGTGTCTATCTGACCTTCAAATATAGGAATATCTAAATTTATTTGTACCTTGAAGGGGGCGACGCCTCCGCTCGAAGAAGATGCGTCGCCTGTTGGTAGCCGCCGAAGGATTTGCGCGAAACTATCCATCATCTCGTTCCTCTGTTGCGTGATGGCTTCCTCAAGCAACATTTTGAAAGGATCTCATGTCCCGTCATCTCTATTTTCTCCTGCCATGAGAGGTCGCTTAGGCATGCGAGAGCTTTTGTACTCAAGAGAAACAAGCTTGAGACCCAACTCTTTGTGCTCCGACCTTGTTGGGGACATGCATTAAGATGACAAGGAACAAACCGCTCTGATACCACTGATCCAGATTTTATGAGCAGAATGAAAACCCAGCGACCTATAGTTAAAAAAAAATTAGGAGAAGAGTATAATATATATATATATATATATATATATATAGTTAAAAAGAAAACCCAGCGGCCTACACATATGTCGTCCACCGTACCATCAATGTACCAGTTGTACCAACCATCCTACCTTCTACTGCAACATACCAACGACATGCTTTCCACCGTACTGTCCAACCGAACCCCATACAATTTGTACCATTTTTTCCCCTGCAAACTCGTCCGTACCATTTTTGCTGCACAAAATTCAACCCATAATTAATTGTCCTATCATACAGGTCGCAACTATTCGTACCCGTCGTACAAATCTTAGCTCCCATTTGGGAATAAATCCAACCTTTGTTTCAAATCATCAACACATTTGGTATCAAAGAACAGGTATATGTGGTCGTGGGTAACTGCCATTTCAAAGAGTCGTTACTCGTCACGTCAACAACAACGAACACCAAATTACATCAAGGGTTGATTAATTAAAATAAATCGGTTATAATTCTTGGAAGAATGGAAGAGTCGTGGTTTAAAAAATCAAAATCCTTCCTATTTCTGCTGAAATAATTACGTGAAGATTAATAATTGGCTCAAGTCAAAGATTATTAAACCATTGATAATTCAAGTGAATGGTAAGTGGTGTTTAGTCATAAAAGAGTTAACACAATTTTATACAAGTCAATTCTATTCTATTGTTGATGTCAAGGGAATCAAATGAAGAATTACAACCTTACAAAAATCATTAAGGGGTGTATGATATATACCTTGTTATAATTTTAGAGGTGACCTTAGAAAACGATAAAAGAGTTAAGTTATAAGGTATATATAAAAAAGGCGATAACCTATTATATAAAAGGGAAGATACATATTTTAACAAGGCTGCATAGCATCATATACCTGCCGCTATGCAGGTATAATAAAATAAAACAATAGTTGTATTGAATCCACTGCCGCTATGCAAATATAATAAAATAAAATAATAGTTGTATTGAATCCACCGCATGCATCGAGATGAATAAAAAATTCATTTGTTGAATATGGCAGTCAAGCGTCATCTCATTAAAGGACGTTGAAGATCCTTCCGCAACCTACACAACAACGGCAATAAGAGATGCATTTGAACAACTAATCACAATTTAGAAAAATGTTTTAAAATAATAAAAAAAATAAAAAATAAAAAATTATAATGTTATGCCTTTAAAAATGCTCAAAATTATTTTGGTCAAACCCCAACTAATAGAGGATCAATAGCATATCCAATACTATATACCACGGCAAGTATAATAACCAATATCCCTTCACATTATTTTGAATGATCTAAAAAAAACCAATTTCATAAAACATTTAGATTGTACATTCTAAAACGATCAAACTTATATTTAAGGTTAACACTCAAAATTTGTAATATAAAAATAAAACTTATATTTAAGTTTAACCCTTAAAAAAATTGTGAAAAAAAAAAATACAAATGCCATCAACTTTGAATTGTACAAAATATTATATTATTTTATTTTGACTTTAACACTCAAATAATTGTGAAAGAAAAAGTACAATTGTCATCCATTTGAATCCTATCTAAAAAATTTTATTTTATTTTATTTAAATGTGCCTAGGAAAAAGGTACCCATTAAATTAAATGAGAACAACTAAAAAAATAAAAAATGCATATCCATGCCAAAAAAGAAAGGGTTATTTATTTAACAAGATGGCCCCCCAACTTTTGACAATATATATAAAAAAACAAAAAATATTTATTACAATAACATTGGGGGAAGTGAAGGCAACAATAAGACTTCAAAGTTTTTGGCCAATAAGATATCACATAAATGAGATTTAAAATTTAAAATAAATAATTATTTTTTAAAACTTTGGATAAATGAGTGTATATTTTATGGTCAACCATGAACTAATAGAAAGTCAAGCCTAACTCAAAGCCATATACCATGCCTATCGGCAGGTATAATAAAAAGGGAGATACGTTAAAAGAAAAAATGTATAAAGAATCAAATATATAAGATAAGGATTATTTGACAAAAAAAGTAATTTACTAATATTTGAAGGGTATTATTTAATCCTTCCGGAAATAAGGGCATTTTTGTAATTATGGACAAGACCAAAGTGGACAATTCTTAAATGACGAAAGGAAGATTTACTAATGAAGGTTGTCCAACTTTATGTTATGGGTTTTCGACATTAAAGAGGAGTATTCAAGGAAGAGAGGTTAACATCGTTATCAACTTGGACCATGCAAATTACGTGAATATTGACCTAGCAAATCAATTATTAATTCCAGAGCCAAATATAATTGAAAAGGAAGATTGTTTTCGAATTAAGGAGTTACAAGTGATGATTCATGAATATGAGTATATATCTCAATTCTATGTTACAACTATGTATAAAAAAGAATTTGACATCGTCATCGGGTTACCCTGGTTTAAAAATCTAGGTACCTTCATCTTAAACATGGAGAAAAAGTTTGTGACGTTTCCCCATAAGAAGAAGATGGTGACACTTCAAGACACTACTATGAGGTCAAAATCAATAATACCTTCATCAGGAGACTTTAAAGATATATCGAAGGTGATCCTTCAAGAAAATCAAAAGTTAATATCAAGAATGCAAAAAGAATTTGATGAAGTTATCAAGGATAAAAATGAAGAAATTTCTCGTTTAAAAGAACACGGTCAAAAACTACTTACACAAATCAAGAAGTCAAAGGATCGAAAACAATGTGTTTAGAAGTTGGAACAAGAGAATCAAGATCTCGAGAAGAACCTATCAGAAAAAATGAAGAAAATTCTTGTTTGAAGAACCTCAATCACGGGTTACTAGAACAAATCACAAAGTTGAAAGAAGAGAAACTTGAAAATCTAGACATTAAAGCTGAAGAAGATGTTAATCCAGTTGAAGAAAAAACATATAGGGATGTTGTGAACTCCAAGCGTACATTCTAATAGAAATTCATCAATTAACCAAGAAACATCAATGTGTGAAGAAAATCATATATCAAAATTAAACCAAGAAAACTCTACAAGTATGATAAGGGAAAATCATGTTATAAGAACTCCTTATTGACATCCAAATTATAAGAGCAGATATCTTAACCAATCAGAATATCATTGTCATTCAGGACGAGAACAACTAACTTATCGTTCGAAAAATATTGATACCAACACAATCAAGTCTCGCAATAACCATTCATCATGGAAGTGCAACGTTCCGCTAAAGATTGAATTAGGATGGTCTGACCCTTTCACAATTCGACAGTTCTACTCAACTCTTCGTCACTCATATCATCTCGTATCGTCAATCCTGCCAGCACCAAAAAAAATTAATCATGTGAAGACACTACTGTTGACGCTCAAAAGCGCAACATAGGGGTACTTGCTTGCAAATGGTTGCAAATGGCTTATTATTTAATTATATTTAATAATATACTAATAGGTGGGACCCATGGTGTAACTTGTGTGACTATCACGAAGAAACAACACTTATGCTTTACATGCTTATGAGTTGGCTGAGATGAGCCCTACAGTTTATTTGCATTTAAAATATCTGTCGGAATGATTAATCAAATATGATGTTAGGGGAGATATGATTTACAAGGGAATGGTGTTGTTTTTATATAACACTTGCAAGTATTATTATGTTACATTTATTTTGAGGAAGGACCTAAATTCCATGCTTAAGTTATATGTGTGATGTGGTGACTTCATGCTACAAGGGTACACACATTGTTTGAATTGGAAGTAATGTTGGAACATGGTATCCCTAGCAAGTATTTGAGATATGTCCCATTTGAGTTTTTAAACAAGTGTTGTGTGCATTGGTTTAATTGTAAGTTTGGTCGTGATTTGATATCCCTAGAAAAGTATTGTTATATGTGAAATGGGAATAATGGCAAGGGTTGGCGCATTTGCAAAATTGGAACATTGGCAAACTATGGTATAATCGGCCTGCATTAAGTTGATTTGAATGTTAATGGTTGATGAGTTGAATAGTGGGCCTGCTCGTACTGGTATGAATGAAAACATGGATGTAGAAGCGACGCGTAGTAAATGCACGTCACTCTAATTCACCTCGAGCCCGCCACCCTAGTCATTTTCCATTTGCTCTTGTTGGTTGTTATTGCTCTGCTTTGCTCGGTCGTGGAGAAGGTATACAGGATGGTCGTTTCTCCTTAGCAATTTTACACAGATATGGGGTTTTCTTGCTTTTCCATCCATGAACATCCGCTCTGCTCTTTAAGTCAACAGTTGGCTCTTGTTTGCTCACGGTCTGTGCATTTCCAAAGTTGTTATATGAATGAATTCAGACCGTGTATTGGTCATTTGCAAGGTTTTGGTTTCCTGTGGTGGTTGTATTTGAATCATGGCATTGAAAAGAAGCGTGGTGTCTTTTGCTGTGTATAGTTCTTCGCATTTTTGTTATGGAAAAGAATAATGTTGGGAAACTCCCAAGCCTGCCTTGCCTTTGGTTCCTTGTTTTGGGTTTCTTCCCTGTTCGAAGTAGTTATCCTCGCTTCTTACATGTGAGTTGTTTAGACACTCTGCCTGTCTTTGAAGTTGTGGTTTTTGTGGCTATTGTGCCTACGCCTTGGCCACTACTTTGTGAGTATGAATGTGGAATTTTGTGAAGAATTAAACTTTCCATGCTCCTTCTGGCCAAACCCTCAATTTGTTAACCCACTTTCTTCTACCACCTTGTTTTCCACTGTTGCATATGGAACCGTGTGCATTGGAAATTATGGTGGAGATGGCCAACCCATAATTTGATGAAGGCACGGTTCGTGTTCATTTGTAGTCATGGGATTAGTTGATTATTTGTTGTGCAAAAGCGGTTTGTATGTTAACCCTACTCATTTGTATGATAATACAATCTGTCCCGTGGAGATATTGGGGTGATGACAACATTGCAAAACATTGTTTAAGGGATACGACCTACCGTGTGTTCAATTTTGTATGAAAGGAATACCTTTGTGGTAAATTATATATGCGTCGAATGAGTTTTGTGATCCAGAATGAAAAGGATTTTAAGAGCGTTGTTAATTAAAGTTTCAATTTTGAATTATGTTATATGAAGGGATCCTTTTTGTG
>JZKD02S2048971.1:0-53829 GCA_000966675.3 Picea glauca
TCAATAATGGTTCACTGAGAAAGTTAGAAGATTTGCTTTGAGTTTTTTTGCTAAATTTAAGTGGATTTTTTTTTGGGATATATCATTATTATAATCATCCTCATTCACGGAAGGCCAACAATTGTCCAAGGCACTATAAAATATATAGTCAAGAAAAAGACATTGGAAGTGCAAACTCATCTTCATAAAATAAAAGGTGCTATAAAATATATATTCAATAGTCAAGAAAAAGACATTGGAAGTGCAAACTCATCTTCATAAAATAAAGTATTCAGTGTTAGGTTTGAGTTATACACTTTTAAAAAGAATATAACTTCGTTGGAAGTAAACAAATTAAAAGTTTAGGAGGAAAAGCTTCGTAATGAAGTAACTAAGTTAGATTGTTTTAGGATGTTTCAACTACAATCTGAAATTGAAAAGAACTTGTTATAGTTGTGAAGTCGAGGGATTTATTGAGACATTTGTATTGTCTAACACATTTATTGATCATGTTAGTAAGTTGGTCATGGGGTTTCTTCCTTCTCATCTTCATAAAATAAAGTATTCAGTGTTAGGTTTGAGTTATACACTTTTAGAAAGAATATAACTTCGTTGGAAGTAAACAAATTAAAAGTTTAGGAGGAAAAGCTTTGTAATGAAGTAACTAAGTTAGATTGTTTTAGGATGTTTCAACTACAATCTGAGATTGAAAAGAGATTGAAAAGAACTTGTTATAGTTGTGAAGTCGAGGGATTTATTGAGACATTTGTATTGTCTAGCACATTTATTGATCATGTTAGTAAGTTGGTCATGGGGTCTCTTCCTTCTCAAGTTTTGTTGAAAGTAGGAAGTAATCAACTTGACATGAGTCATTTATGAAATATTTATCTTGAACAAGATATTGACAAAGGTCAAACATCTATTGAAGGAAAATGGCTAGGCATCTAGGTCGTGAGAGTCCCAAAAAAGGCATAATAACTTCTCTATGACCTCATAGTATGGTGAGCATTTGAAGACAAAGTGGTCCTCGATCTTTTGTTCCAGGGAATATGTTTGACAATGTTCACGAGGAATGTGGTGATTTGTCCCAATGTAGCATTGATGGGAACATACTTCAATATGCGTAGGGGGGACCCTTAAATTGTAGGCCCTATTGTGATTTGGCATATCTAGGAGGTTTAATGAACCCATCACTGAAATTAAGATATGTTTGTATTAGTAATGGAGCTTTGACAAGAGTGGCTCTATGGGTACATATTGAAGATAAGATTTGAAATTCTCATCTCAAATACCCTTGTTTATCTCTCTTTTGGAGAGGCTTGGTGTGTCCATTGAGAAGTTATGTGGACTAGACAACTTGTCAATATCACGATTGACTAGATGGAGCAATGAGGAGGCTTTGGCATACCAATTGGAATGGATCCCATTATTTGTTTGCTACATAGAAGATTCCAGTGCAAGATATATGTAATTGATATGACTAATATATGGGGTGCCCATTTACCTAAACCTGTAAATCATTGTTGCAACTTGGAAGACCATAGAGGTAATGAGTGGGGCAACGCCAAATTTTGCACGAATGACGGTGCAAGGAACTAATTTCTTTGTGTGAATGTTTGGAGAGCATCGATACAATGACTCTCTCTATTGACTCTGATTTATAGGTCAAAGGTAAGGTCCCCAAATGTCATAACCAAAGAAGAGTAGGCATGACTAGTGAGTGAAAGAGATAAACTTTTGTCCACAGGTCCTGAAACTAAAGTTGGGAACACTACTTCTAAAGGGAAGTAAGGGTTGCATAACCTTTACTTAAACAATACTCTACTACCTGTCTCACACTAAAATATGGACTAGAAAAGAGAAACCCTATTTACTCCTATAGTTCTTTGGACTCCCTATGTATCATCAACACTTGTATGTACTCTACCAATGATGAACTTATAAAGTGTCATAACTAGTGAAACCATTAGCTCTAGAAGACCTAGAACCTTGAGCCTCCTTTCCATGAGTAGATGTCAAGGGACTCTGTCAAATGCCCTGCATAAGTCTCTGAAGCAACAATAAACTCTATGCTTGTTGGCCTTGGCCTCTTCAATGATAGAAGACAGGGTGAAGATGTGGTCATTGGTGTGACCATTTCTTTTGAAACATGTTTGTCCTTTAGCTCTCATTCTCTAAGTTTGAACCCATCTCAAGACATAGATCTTTGCAATTGTGTTGAATATATTTGCTAAGGTATGCCTACTCATAATTATGTGATAGTTACCACTCATTCTTATCTCTAGTGTTATGGATGGGGTGATTGATATAGAAAGTCCAAGATGGTGGAAATCCATGGGCAATAACAAGTGAAACAAGTTTGTGACATGAATTACCAAAACTTTAAAACTATCTCTAAAGAATTCAACTTAGGAATCCTTTACACTTGGACCTTGTTGGAATTGAGTTTAACAATGGCATGATGGCATGAAGGATTAGATGATTGAAGATAAATTGAAAATTAATTTTATTTAACCACGTTATTCAAAAATGTTGAATGCTACAACTAAGCCAAACTAAGTTTAATACACAAACTTCTCTGACTGCAATAAATCTTTATGTTATGAAAGATTTTCCTCATTTGTGGTCTTCTACATGATGTTCTTTGCATATAAAACATTCAATTTGTGTAGCCAAGTGTATTGATAAATTCCTTATTTATTTCTAAAATCTTATCTAATTTTTAAAACATTTCAGATTAGTTTTGGAATAAGTTCTCTTCTCGTGTGATTTTTTTTTTCTTTCTATTAATCCTCATGTTTATGGTATTTAGAGTACAAAATGGTATCATTCTCTACATACTTTTACTATCTTGATAATGACACTAGATAAATTTTTTATGTCATTCTAATATTCTTTTTATAATTTTATATTCTAGTATTTTGTAGTTCATCACTATGTAAAATTACAACATCATGATATTCATATTCATTTTTCTTTTACCATTTTCACCTTTTATGAAATTCAAAATACATATGGATATTTTAATAATCCATGAAGTATATTCATATTTGTTTTTGCTTTTGATATTTTAATTATGCAATGATACACTTTCCCATTCATCTTCCCTTTTACATGTATAATTTCATTCTCATTCATTTTTACTTTCATGCTTATAATTTCATGAGATTCACAACATAGATTGATATTTTCATCATAATCTATGAAGCATATTCTCATTCATTTTTGCTCTCGATATTTTAATAATCCATGATATTTTAATAATCCATGATGCACATTCCCATTCATTTTTCCCTTCCCATGTATAATATCGTTTCCATTCATTTTCCATTTCCCATATATAATTTCATGAAATTCACAACACATGTTGATATCTTCATCGTCCAAATGCAATGGTTGGTATCTTCATCAACCTTGTGCAATGATTAACTAAGTTAAATGTTGGTAATATCACTAGATGTGTTGATGAATGAATTTTATTGAAATCGATATTGTAAAGGATAACGATAATTCAACTCAAGAATCAATGTTAGTGACATCAAGAATCAATGTTAGTGACATCAATATTGTAAAGTGTTTATTTAATTTAACTCAAGAATCAATGTTAGTGACATCAATATTGTAAAGTGTTTATTTATTTTGTGAACAAATTGTTATTTTAAAATGTTTGTCTATTCATTTAATATTATAGAGAATGGGTTAGAAGACAAAATGGTTGTTAGTGAAATCAATAACGTGAAGTTATTTTTGTTTATTTTGTAAATAACTTATTATTTTTAATTTTTTTGTTTATTCGTTTAATATTATGGAGAATGAGTTCGTATTATACATAATAATAAATAATTTTCCTCTTACTTGTACATGCTCACACATAAATTGGATGCGGAGATAGATTTATTGAAGCAAAATGTAATGTCAGTTGACACATTGTTGGTAAAACTAAGACATTGCATAATAGGAATAATGCACTATACATGATTCATTCATCATAAAAGATTTATCATTATATTTTTTTATCAAATGATTCTAGTCATAAGTGAGAATTTCATCTGGATGACTCGTGGAATTTTTTTTGACTAAGTGGTTATGATTAGGGGTAATCTAATCTGTTTTCTCCCATCCATTTGAAATAAGTCATTGCAAAAACAAATCAATCCACGAGGGACATACATGCCACAAGTGATAATGGAATCAAGTTGGAGAAGACAACAATGAATCACTTTAACCACAATCATATACAAATTATTATGTATTGATATTTACCTAATTCTTCCATGTAATTTTTTTCATGTGTTGTGTACATTCTCATGTTTGGTGGTTGAAATAATTTATATTATTATTGGTTAACAACCAAGCATCCAAATTCATAAACTCTTATTAAAATGCCATTTATCTAGAAAAAGAAAACACATAGTTGTCATTTTATATTGAAAAAAAATTGATCAAAATTTTAAAACCGGACATGAACCTTCTCTTACTAGCATGCATACAATCATTTGATGACACCGATAGACTTTCTCTTACATTAATCGACATTAACTTAAGAATTTTATAAATAACATTAGTATTAAAATGACATCCATTATTCCATTATTGACATTAATACCAACATTCAATAATTGATTTCACTAAACTAATAGACAAACTATTAGACAAACAATTACAATATACGAAGATGTCACCTTAATGCACCACATAAGGTTTTGTATTTTAATCTAATGGTTTGTCATTGAAATACACCAATTTTCTGCTATAAAACACATTGCTATAGTTTTGGAGTTTGTAACAATATGGCGATGTGTGAAATGCCTAGTTATACATGAAAAGTTTGTTTATATTACCCTCTTTCATCTAAATCTAACCAAAAGAAAATATTTTGCAAAATATGTAATTTTTAGGATGATTTGCAAAGTATGTAACTTTGGAAGATGATTTTAGTGGGCACACATGTAGATATTTTGGAAGATGATTTTAGTGGGCACACATGTAGATATTTTGGAAGATGATTTTAATGGGCACACATGTAGATATTTTGTTGAATTATTAAGTGAAATACCTACCCCATCTACCTTGGAAAATCTGTTATGAACCCGATGGATACGATGGGTGAGTCCAGTAACTCGAGTTCGAGGAAAGCCATTGATGGGGAAAATTTTGCATGGTCTAGGGGCATTGGGATCGGTTACTCTCCTATCAAAACTAGAAGCGCCAGGAAAAAGATGAGTGTGGAACTTCCTACTCTTACAGATTCCACACTTTCCACTGATAGTGGGGCACTTAGAGCAGTGAAGGCCCTTGCTCGTGCCAAGTAATGATTTTTCTCTCCCTAAACCTTTTAGGGGGACTAGAGACACCCTAAAAGCGGCCTCTTTCCGTAGTGTAATGGAGAAAACTCACCTTGATTTGGTATTTCTGCAAGAAACGCTTGTCTCGGCTCAAAGTTCCAGGTCCTTTATGCCAATTTTCCGCTCAAATTGGTTTTGTGTAGTTGTAAATTATTTTGGTACTTCTGGTGGTTTAGTGATGGCCTGGGACCCAAATCTTTTTAATTTGACCCCGACCCTCACTGTCAGTGGTCTCTTATTGACAGGTACTTGCTTAGCAAACAATTTGGAGATTACTCTTTTAAATTGCTATGGGTTGTGCGTGGATAAAAGAATCTTTTGGAATTTAGTGGCGGATTCCGGATTATTAAGTATTAAAAATTTAATATTAGCAGGAGATTTGAATATTACTTTGGCTTCAAATGAAACTTGGGGTGAAGGGGCAACGGTGAGATCGGATGATTACTACAAATTACTTTTTCAGAACAATAGTCTTATTGATGTGGAGCCAGTTAAAGTTGTTCCTACCTGGAGGAATGATAGGTCGGGCACAAATGCTATTTGGAAACGTCTTGACAGATTTATTGCATTCGAAGAACTACTATCAAGTATAGACCACTTTAAGTCTTGGGTCGAATATCCTTATGTATTCTACCATGCCTCGATACTATTACAATTGGATGTCACTCCTCTTTACAAAGCTTACCCGTTTAAATTCAATTCCAATTGGTTAATGGAGCAGGATTTTGAGGATTTAGTTCTCGCCCTATGGAATGATCATAAATTCCTAACTGAAAGCAACAAACAAAATTGCCAGGTGTGGAAATTAAAGGAGTTGAAGGATGCCACAAAAAAATGGAAAAAGCTTGTTTATTAAAGGAAGCAAGTTACTTACTGCATCTAGAGGGAGAAATTAATCATTTGCTTTATTATGACACTGGTATTATGAGAACTCTAGAGGAGGAAATCAAACTAAAGGAGCTTGAACTCATCAGGAACAATTATCTAAAAAGAAAAGAAGAACTATGGCGTCAGAGAAGCCGTGCTATCTAGTTAAAGAGTGGCGATGGAAATACTAAATTCTTCCATAGTTTTGCAAACTACAGAAGAAACAAAAAATTTGTTTGGGAAATCAAGGACGAATTGGGAAATCTTCACTCGGGCCAGGAAAATTTGAAATCTGTTTCCACGAATTATTACAAATCTTTTTTTAAAGCTGAGGAACAACCCCAAATAACAGATCAGGTAAGAGTAGTTAATCTGTTTAAGAAATTCATTACAGAGGAAGATGCAGGAACTTTATTCAGACCAGTGGAGTCAACTGGATTAAAAGCAGTACTTTCTTTTTTCAAGCGAGATAAGAGCACGAGGCTCGATGGGTGGACGGTCGAGATTTTCTCTCATTTCTTTGACCTTGTTGGTGGTGATCTATTGGATATGGTGGAAGAAACAAGAACAAAAGGATTGACTGCAGGAGGATTAAATTCCACTTTCTTGGCATTAATACCAAAAGTTAATAACCCTTAGACTTTTGGTGATTTTAGGCCAATTTCCCTATGTAATCTTGTATACAAAATAATCACTAAGATTATAGAAAATAGGTTGAAACCTTTTTTATCGAAGTCACTTTCCATGGAGCAGTTGGGGTTCCTGAAAGGTCACCACATTCAGGATGCGATTGGCATTGTTCACGAATGTCTCCATAGCATAAAAAAAAGTCTTTAAAATCTTTACTTCTAAAATTGGATTTACAAAAGGCTTATGACTGCATCAATTGGGACCTGTTAAGATTGATCCTGATTCAAATTGGGCTGAGGACTGATATGACAAAGTGGATTACGAGTTGCGTTTGTTCATCGACATTTGCAATTTTTGTAAATGGAGAAGCTACTGAATTTTTTAAAAGCGGAAGGGGACTGCTCCAAGGATGCCCATTATTGCCACTCTTATTTATTCTGGTAATGGAGGGACTTAGTCTTCTCTTAAAAGAGGGTCAACAAAAGGGTCTGCTAACAGGCATAAAAGTATCCAGGACTTTAAGAATTCTTCATGTTCTTTTTGTAGATGATGTTGTTATTATGACAAATGCAACACTAAATGAATGGTGGGAGATCGATAAAATTATCAAACTATTTTGTTTAGCATCCGGCTTAGTAGTAAATCTACAAAAAACGACGGTACTTCATGAAGGTCTCACACAACAAGAGCTGGATCATTACAAAGGTTTTTTACCTTATTGTTTCACTGACCTGTCTGTTGGTTTCAAATATCTTAGGTATCATTTGAAAACAGGTTTACAACGAATTGAAGATTGGAATTGGATGCTTCATAAATTTGAAAGGAAGATTAGAAATTGGTGTTACAGGTGGCTGACTTTGAGAGATCGACTTACCCTTTTAAAATCTGTCTTAGAATCACAGCCTGTTTATTGGATGTCACTTGAGATTATTCCACTTACTGTTTTAAACAACTTGAGAAAAATCATGTTCAACTTCTTATGGAAAAGTAATTATGATTCAAAGTCCTTTCATCTTTGTAAATGGGAACGACTCACCATACCAAAGTGTTATGGTGGATGGGGTTTAAGAAATCTAATTGATTTCAATAAGGCATTGGTGGCACATACACTTTGGAGGGTCTTAAAGAATGAAAGTACATGGCATAATATTATTATGGATAAATACTTACCCCATTCGACTGTCAATATCTGGTTCAGGTCACCTTCCTTCATCTATTTATTGGCTTCAAGATTCTGGAAGGGACTGATGAAGACCACTTAGTGGATAACACAATGGCTAAGTTGGTCTCCGGGAAGAGATCAACACATAGAGATCGACAGAGATCACATCCTGGGTGTGGGAAATTTAGCTATTCTCTCTCCGTCACTTATAGAGGCTTTAAAAGAGCGGAATATCTTTTCTCTTAATTAGGTCAGATATACAGTGGAAAATCGGTCAAACACTATGTGGCTCACAAATGAGGATCTAAACTTACATGAAGAATTGGGGAAGGAATGGAATTTGTACCGGAAAAATATTATCGATTTTGGAGCTCTCATTCAAGATTGAGAAGATGAGTTAATTTGGACAGGAGGTGACAATTCAGGTATTATTTTAGTCAAGAACACATATACGACCATGTTGTCTACAAAGGGAATTCAAAAAATCAGAGGTTGGCGGAAGACTTATTGGAAATGGAGTCTTCAGTTGAAAATAAAGTGTTTCCTTTGGTTAGTTGCCGAAAACAAAATATTGACTTGGGAAAATTTAATGGAAAAAGGATGGGAAGGACCTTCTAGATGCTACTTATGAAAATGTGAAATTGAAAATACTGATCACCTCTTTATCCACTGTATTTTCATAAAATCTGTTTGGGATTGTCTGGCAACAATTCTAAAATTTAAATTATGTTGGAAGGGGAGAAATTTCAGTGATTGTATGAAAACTTGGGTAAATGAAAAAAAGGTTCCATATTTGGTAGCAGCGCATACCTATTGGTTTACTTGGATCGAAAGAAACTGAGCGATCTTTGAAGATTGGAACCCATCTATTCATTGTGTTATTCCAAAGATTCTTGGCCTCTTAAGTTATGAACAAAAAGATTTTACTACTCCTCTCAATCGATCTATATTGATACAAGCTAGAAGGGATATGATCACTGCCTGGTTCGATGGTGCGGCTCATGTGGATGGTCGAAATTGTGGATCAGGAGGTATTATAAAGAACCCAAACATGACAGTTTACAAATGGTTGTTAAATTGTGGTACTGTTACAAATAATAAAGTTGAATTAATGGGCATTTGGGCATCACTCAGATTGACCATCCATCTTTCTATCTAGCGTATTCAAATCATGGGTGACTCAAGAGTCACAATTGACTGGTTAAACAACAAAGCAAATTTCCATTCAATTTCCTTGGAAGGTTGGAAAGATAGGATCAAAGTATTAATAAATGATTTTCAGGATATCGACTTTAACCATGTCTACAAAGAGTATAATTCAGAAGCAGATCTACTATCAAAGTTGGCACTAAAGGAATCAAGCGACAAAATTATCTATTATCAGTGGAAAAATGGATTGGAGGGACCCAAAAATTATCTTGATCTTTTCTAATTATCATGTCTATCTTTCAAATGCAAGTATAGTTATCGGGATACTGATCCTGGATTTTGGTGATCCTTTTTGTTTTTTCAAATATAGGAAGGAATTTCCCGACTGCCACATCTTAATGGAACTGGAGTAGTTTTATTGTATTGGGATTGTAGCTTTCCCAGGATGTATTTTTTTGGGAATTTTTGGTACTATTGTCGATGAACTGTTATTGTAAACAAATTATATCTTCTTAATATAATTGGGAAAATTTTCTATTGGAAAAAAGTTATATGCAAATAACTTTAGTTAAAATCAATAATGAGTCGATGGTAAACACTTAAAATCAATAAAAGGTGAAATTTGTGATTCAACTTATCAACATTTGTTGTGTGAGTAGATTCACTTACACTTAAAAAATATGATAAAATAGTTTTTTTATTGTTTTAATATTTTGTATTTATACAATTTATTTATGTTATTTAATTTGTTAAAAATATTGAAATCAAATAAATTTTAATTCAATATTATTTCTAAAATTGTAAATCAAATTCAAATGAAAAACATTTAATTATTAAGGACTTTTTTTTTTCTTTTATATTATTATCATTATTATTATTAAAACTATACGAGTTCAATTTTTTATTGGGTATAAAAAGTGGTATTACAATAAAAGATTAGAGGATTCGTCTTAAAGGAAACCATATTTTTTGTTAAGTGATTATATTCAAAATTTTAATGTCAAGAATAACTGAGTTTTTCAACCAGAGATTGTTCATAAAGTAAAATGACTGAAATAAAAGTCTATTGTTGTCTATGGTACCAGAAACAAAGATAAACCCAAAAACACATGAGCAAACCAGGTACCAATCATTGGGAGAAGGGGTTTTCTCCTCCTACGCCACCGCCAACACCAATTCTATATATCTATCCTTCTCTTGGGTGACCTTTGAGGGATGTGGATCTGCATCCAACACTATGGGGTTGTGTTTGGTTCCAACTAAACTAGAGGAGCCCTCCACTTGTTTTCCTTTTCCTACCTCCTCTTCCACCTTTGAAACAATGATCTTTATGCCGAAAACCATTTGACACATTGCTTCAAACTTGCTCTTGAAAATTCTTATCGTATGGAGAATTTCTTGTTGCTCCTCTTTGTTTTTTTTCCCGGGCTTGGGAAACTAGAGTCTTCACAAGCCAATAGGTCTTTGCTATCCTAAAGAATTTTGTGTCTTGAGTTCAAGGGTGAATTGGATCCTCCACCCATCCCTGAATTTCCTCCATGATTTGTCATAGAGGGTCATTTGGCGCTTTTCCCTTACCATCGCCTCCAACGCCTCCACTTCTTGTTTTGCCACCTTTGAGCAATTCTCAACAAAATGATGTTTTTCTTCCCATGTGTCACTCTCTACTCTAGTTGGGGAGACCCATGACTGGGATGAAGAAGCCTTTCCATCACCCCTCCTTACCCTTATTCCTTTGTGCATTTCCCCCCTACTAGAACTTCTACCCATCACAATCTCGAAGAAAAGAGACAAACAAAGACCAAGGTTGAACCATAACCACTCCACACACAACCATGAGAAATTCAACAACTTGACAAGCCAAAAGGGGAAATCCCTTTCAACCCTCCTAGTTTTGACCATAATTACTAGCTCCTCCTCTTGGTAATGAAACAGAAGACCATATACACAAAGAAAATAAACCAGAGACCGGACGCAAGATAACCAAACCAGAGACAGGGAAACATGAGAAGGATTACCTGAAGAGTGCCCTCATGTGTGCCATGGCCACCTATCTTGGTAGAGCCAATCTGTGCTCCATAAAACCTCCGATCCAACTAGCTCCTCATACCAAATCATTGGAGGAAATAAACCACCCTCTTCCTGCATTCTCACCATTTAAGGAATGCCCAAACTGCTCCTAATCAACATATGAACATCCTTCTTAAGTTTTTTACTATCCTTTTTCAATAACACCTCCAAATCATAACTTCGATCATCATATCACTATACTATTGAACAACCACGCTCATTTCCAACATCATTTCAGATAATGGGATTGAGGGTGTTGCACCCCTCACTGCTTCCTATTTTCCTTGCATTGTGTCTAAGCTCATCTGTTCAACTCCCACATTGACGAGTTTCCTCAACACAATAGAATGACAACCTAATACGATGAATGTATGTTCAAGACCCCACCCAATGGCTCTGTATATAAATATAATTCTATTGAAAAAGATAATTATCAAAATTATAAATTTTTATTGTCAAAAAATTATAATTATAAAACTTTCCCTATTCCCAGCTCTCCTTGGTCATAGGTGCACACAAAAAATTATTTTGACACCACTCATTCTAACTATGTACACTCATAGTTCTTGGTTAATTTTTTCAAAGTTTCTTTTCCACCTTTTTCAATTATGTGTATGAATGTTTTCTTTCACAAGTCAATTTCACTTTCCTTTCTTCTAATTGAAGTTATGTCTTTTTAAGCCTTTTTCATCTTCTTAATTTAATTTGAGTTTTCTTTCCTTTTGATTTTCTTATTCAATGTATCGTGTTAAAAATTGAAACGTCATGTCTTAAATCGATTCTATGACAAGGTTGAATTCCAAATTGAAACGTAAGAGGCTTCAATCATCTTTATCCATGCCGAAAGTTTGTACATCGATGGTTTGACATTTAAATTATTCTCTAACCCAACTTGATTTGATTTGATTTGCCTTTATAAAAGCATTTGGGGAGAGAGGTCGTAGATCTTGTACATCACATTTCAACTTACATGTTTTGTCAAGACTTAGATCAAGAGAGCATCTATTCTCTTATAGTCTCATAATCCTAATATAAGTGACCTTTATATACATTAAAAAACATGCATGAGCTTATTTTTGTTAGCAAATATTATATCTTGTGTTCTTGTAATATTGAGTTTTCTTATCGAGTTTTCTTATCATATTGTTAATCCAATTACTTAACATTTTTAATATCATTATACCATGTTTAATAATTGAGATACATTACTATAATCTATTTTTTATGTTATTAATTCAATTGTTTAATGATATTTAATATTACAATATCATTTAATTACATCACAATATTTTATTTTATTATTCATAAACATGAAATTTTAGAGAACATTTTTTCTTTCTGGATTAATTTAATATCATATCATAATTTTAATTCTTTATATATTGGTTATGTTATTATTGTGAGCCTCTTTTCGTGTTCAATATGGAGTTGATACATGACATTTAAAACAAATATGTATATTTTTAAGTACACAGGTCAAAATATATTATTCTAGTTGTAAATAATTCATACAAAAAATCCTAGTTGTTGGTTTACCACTAGGGAAACCAAACCAACAATAAAGAACGAGATCTTTTATCCAAATAGTCTGAACAAAGATTTTTCCTAACCTCTGTTGATCTAGATAAACATTGTAGAGAAAATTTTGAGATTTGCTAGAGGCTAAGACATAGTTATTACTGCTCCGCATTATACAAAAAACAAAAAAGAAAAGCCCACTAATTATCAACTGGAGGGGGAGCCTAAGGCTTTTGGGGAGGGGTCGGTAATGCCGGTTTGCCAGTCTATGCTATTGTTGTTGTCATAACTGAGCTGGAGGAAGGGAGCCATGCCAAACCCTCTCGAAGGAGCAAATGGAATTCATCCAGTTCCAATTGGATGGTGTTCTGCGCGTCCTCACGTGTTTGAACACTTGACCTAGAAACATTTTTAAATGCCAGTATAATTCCATCGTTTTCCAATATTTGGATTCTCGCTCAGATTCTCGCCCATGCAAGCTTCCTATGTCATGCACCCAAGTTATGATAGCCTCATCCACCTCCTGAGTTAGTATCAGAGTCCTTTCCATCAGAATTTCATCCTTCACCTCCTCTAGTTGCTCTCAGATGTGAGGCGAGGTTACTTCTTAAAAAATCACCGCTGTCACTTGAGCTTCTTGTTGAACTCGAGTGTTGGGAGTCTACCCTCCTCTGTTGTTAGAAGATGGCTCCGCAGATAGTCCCCCTCCACGTCTGTATCCGCAACGATAACCTCTTTGGGAAGCCATCGTGCTCTCAACCCGCTTTCCAAACCCAAGGAAAAGGTGGATCCAAGGTGGGTTGGGTGTCGTCTTGCTAGGATGCCGACTGTAATGGCCTTCTCTTGCTAAAGCATTCTAGACTACATGCATATGAGTGTCCGAACAATTCCTACTTTTTCGAGGAGTGACAACAGACCCAAAATCTATGCCACCCTTGGTTTTCATACTGCCCCAACGTGAAATCCTGGAGGATCCAACCATTGAGGTCGTAGTACTATTCTCGATCAATTTTAACTGCCACATCGATCCACTATTATACCTATAGTCCTTCATAACTAGTTCTGGACGAATGTCGTGTGCCTCCAGTCTCCTCCAGGCTCCTTGACAACTATGCTTGGGAGGCTTGGTAACTGAGGCGAATGTGTCCATTTAAATTTCATTAAATAACACATATGTCGGTATGGAGGGAGTGTCGACAATGAGGTTTTTGAGACCTTGCATGTGTGGACATGGTGGGCAAGAGTGTCCTGACTGCTTGTCCACATGGTGAATTGGCTCATCTCCCAATATCCCTCTCCTTCCTATCACCCCATCCAAGGGATGATAATTCTTTGTAGCGAGGACATAACAATGTGTTGTGAGTGTGTTGGGTTGTCGAGAGTCCCAAGCCTAGCCCCATTGGTCTTGATCCCCTTGGATTCCTTCGTTGGCTAGGTTGTCAGCTGGATTATTTGTGAAGCATCTAACATGGGATGGAATAAGCGTCGAGATTTGCTTGAGGAGGAGAGTTATTCTTTCCAAAGAGAATGTTAGACGCCATGTTTTTGAAACTTTGTGAAGGGGAGAACCCTATTGTAATCGGGACAACATTCATATCATAAGTTGGGAATCTCCCTTAGCAACCAGTTTTGTACAGTGTTCCCTTATCGCTATATGGAGGCCTTCTTCGAGGGATTTGATTTGACTACATTGTTACTTTCCATGCCCAAATTCCCCACATAAGTTCTGAGAATGAGGCCCCTATCATTCCCAAATAGTTCGTCATAGCCCACAGCTCCAGGATTGCCTTTGGAAGCTCCGTTAAAATTTAGTTTTATGAAGCCTTGAGAGGGAGGTGACCAACAGGAAGGGGCATTGCATGGGGTCGAGATAATTTTTGAGAAATGAGGCATCTTGCTTAGATATGAGTTTAGAGCTACTAAAATGCTACGTTCATATTGAGTGATGTTTCAGTCCTACTCTAACTATTGTTGGATTAAGATGGATTCACGTATTTCTCGGATTATATGGTCCCAAATGATGTTGGGGTTTATATGTTTTGCCTTGAAGATCCATCTATTCCTCTCCTTCTAGATTTCCCAAAGCGTGAATCCTAGTAGCAATTTCCAAGCTCTGTTGCCAATTAGGTTTGGTGTGATCCCCAGAGTCCAATTTTCAATGGTGTTCTGAATGCATTGTCGATCCTAGAGCATCTGAAGGTTATTTCTCCTCTGTCCCATAAGTCCACAACAAAAGGGCAGGAGCTGAAGATATGTTCAATATCTTCAGAATGGGCCTGATAAAGGGGGCAAATAGAAGGGCCCAAGAAGCCTTTTTCGATAAGGTTGTGCCATGTTAAGGTTGTCCCATGCACTAGCAGGCAGAGGAAAGTTGAGACCTTTGGCCAGAGCTTTCGATGCTAGATTCTTTTCCAAATTACTTGCTATGGATGTTGCATATGTCCAACAACTAAGTTGTATGATTCTCGGATGGTGAAGTATCCATGTGTTGAGTATCCCCAATGCAAATGGTCTTGTTGTTGAGTAACCCTGATTTTTCTCGCATTTATCTCTTTCAAGAAGTGTTGTAGTTTTTCTAGGGCCATAGAACTTTGCCAATGGTTGCTAGGTATCCATATTTGCCACTATGGATTTGTTGCTTTAGGGAGCCAGTAGTGGGCTACAAGCGATTGGTGTTGTGCAAGCATGCTTGTCTTGAGTTGTTGGAGGCCTACATTGTCTAACCACTTGGGTTGTTGTTGCCATGCATCATCCTAGAAGAAGGTTGTCTTTCCGTTCCATATTTCCTAAGAACAATGTTTTGAATTAGTGCCTTGTTCTGGCATGCTATGTTCTAGATATTTGATCTTGGAGGAGAGTTGTTCATCCGTATTAGTTGACTATCTAGTACCTTGCTTGCATATTTTTGTTTCCATAGGCATGCCCACAGATGTTTTGGATTGTTTATCCATACCACAATAGTTTGGCTCCTAGAGCCTTCCCTTGTACTTTAGGATCAATATGCCTAGACCTCCTACCAGTTTAGGGAGATAGACCATTGCCCATGACATGAGTGCCCATTTGTGGCGATATTTATTGCCGCCCTAGAGGAATGTATGCTGAATATTTTTTACTGCTTTAATGATATACTTGGGTGCTACGAGGGAAGAAAAGGTACATGGGCATTTCCCAAAGGACAGATTTGACCAGTACTAGTCTTCCTTCCATTTTAAGTGAACAAAAGGATAAACACTACAACTTCTTAGTCATTTGGGATAGAAGATATTCCCAAGAGGCCTACTTTAATGAGTTTACCACTAGAGGAGCTCCCAAGTATTTGGAGGGAAGAGTTTTTGTTTGATATCCCAATATCATGGCTAGGTTAACTTGAATAGCAAGAGGAGTATTGAAAAGTAAGATCTAATATTTACCTTAATTAATAGATGTTCTGGAGGCTTCCATGAAATCAACAAGGACTTGTTTGATTGCTTGTGCTTCGTGCACTGTGGGGCTTCCCATGATCATTGCATCGTCTACAAACATTGATGTGTAGCTACCTGTGATTCTCTATGAAGGCGTAGCCCTTTCTATCACTCTTGATTTGTAGATGCTTTGATTGAACGCCCCAGACCTTACACCATTAGGATAAAGAGGAAAGGCGATAGGGGATCTCCTTGGCAGATGCCTCTTGATGGGGAGAAAGTGGGCGAAGGATATTCGTTAATCAATATGGAAAAGAAGGCCGATGAGGTCAAGGACATTATCCATTTAATCCAGGGTCTTGAAAAGATGAAGGCTGCGAGAATGTCATGGATGAAATCCCATCTAAAGCTATCAAAGGCTTGTGACATATCTATCTTGATTAGCATTTTAGGATTTTTTGTGGTTTGCAAAGAGTGGATCAGCTCGAGAGCCAAGATTATGCTATTAAGAATTTGTTGGCCTTCAACATAACCTGTTTGTTCTTGCGATATGAGTGTGGCTAGAATAGGTTTAAGTCACTTAGCTATGATCTTTGTTATTATCTTGTAAATGAAGTTGCAGAGTACTATGGGGTGTGTTATCCCCTAGCCTAGGGATAACTAAGGAGATCACGTCTGGAGGCCGACAGGTCCTAGACATGGAGTATCGAGAGCCATATGAATTAAGCATGGCCCCGGAGGGCCCCTCTTTTCTTTAGTGCAGTCCACGTATCACCAACAACATTATCCATCACACTAGCCTGGTCCTGAAGTAGCAGTGAGTCTTGCTCCATGAGGTAATGAGTCCGGGTATCATGGTATGTATCACTCTGATTTTTGAAGCACTTGAACATGTTGTATTGAATCCTTCTTCATTTAACAATGTTTTCTTGGAAATTATTCTCTTTTCCTCGTTCAAACCTAGAAGGGTGACACAGTGCCCTAATAAGTTGATTTCCCTTTAGGATGCGTTGCTACTGGGTGGATCTTTGAAGAGTCATTGTATGTTCCCTCCATACTTACCACTTTCCATCTTTATTTCTTCCATCTCCCCTTTTCTTTTGGGGCACTGGGATTGGCTACACTATGAAGGGTTGTACCTTACCTCGTGGGAAGAAGGGGCTAAAGGCCCAGAGGGTAAAAGTAGTTGGAAAGATTTAAAAGCCAATTTTGAAACCTTCAAGATGCTTCACCCAGGGATCCCCAATAAAGCAGTGAAAACATTCTTAGTAAGAAAAGGGGACCCACAAGATAACCTAAACACTCAAGGTATTAGTTGATGGATAGGAGCTCTCATCATGAGCCAACCTATTATGACCATGGGCATGTAGCGACATGATATTACCACCTATATGGTCACCAAACTAGGGTAGTGGCTCTTGGTGGCATAGCCAAGAGAAAGGGGGTCTCATTATGAGCCAACCTTCTCATTTCCATGAAATGTTTGTGGATAACGCTATTCTGGTCATCAAGCCAGGACAATGGCCCTCAACTATTCCCTCGAAGCACAAGAGCAAAAGATCAAAATAAATAAAACTAAGAATAAATGGTGATGAATGGGCTAGGAAACAATTGCATCCATGACAAGGTGCAACTCACCCTCCACAAAGGCACCCACAGGTAAGACTCTACATTTACCTGTTATCACATGCACCCCATTCCACCTCATAGAATTACATGACTTGGACTAGATTCCACCTGGGAAACACCCCAAACTTAAGAGAGGTTAGCCCAATAGGACACCCTGAGACCCTCTCCAAAATTAACTTGTCAAATTGCATAACGTCTTTGAGCATTTGTTTGGGGTTAAGGGGGGTTTGATGCACATGCTCGGGTAATTTAATTATTGGATGTGATTTACATGCTATGATCCTTGTGACTTATGAACCCCTCGAGGGTGTACTTGTTGTTTCTGTAGGACCTTGCCTGGTGGACATGTACACAAGAGGGAATGATTAGCTTGAACATTCATGGGGGCTCAAAGCTCACAGATGGACGTTGTAACCCCATCCAGGGGTAAGAAGAGACTGAAGGCTTGCACTAGATGAAGGAAGGAAGTTTCCTTTGGAGGCAGTGTGGAAGACCAAGATCTAGGGTTTCATGCTCTTCCCACCTGAACGTTGGCCTTGGGAGGCCTTGAATGTCACCCTAGTAGCCCCATGACATGACCCAGTCTAGGGTTTGACATGAAGATATGTTGGGCTACAATTTTGGCATGTGTGGCATGGAGGAAGGCCTTTGGAGGCCCAACGTTTTGCTAGATGGCCTCAACGTCTCATGGAGGAGGCCTAATGTCACCCTAGGAAGGTTGACGTCACCCTCTTTAGGGTTTTAATTTTGAAAATTGATTTAATTTTGAATTTAAATAGCAATTTGACATGTAGGCTTTGTTTCATGAAAAGACACAACTGTTGGATTAATTAGCCAAGATTTCCCATATAAATATGGCTAGCTAAGTTCATTTTTTCATCATAACTCATGACACACAAGTGGTGGTCTGAAATTTTCTCCCTCTTTAAGGGTTAATGACTGAAATAACTAGTGCACACCTCTTGGGAGAGCTTTATGGTGGTGTATTTTAGCATTTTTCACGGTGGAATGGTCTTCAACTAGGGTTTGACTTGATTATTCTTGGTGAAGTAAGTGGAAAATCTGCATTTTTATTAGTGTTATGGATGTTTGTGGTAAAATTTACTTGTTTAATGTCTAAGATTATGAAATTGCTTGTTTAAACCCTAAGGGAGAAACAACAAATGCTTCTTTCTCTCTATAATTATTCTACTAGCTTGATCTTTCCAATTATACATTTTCTTGGGAGTGATTATTGTAGCCCTAAAGTGGTAGCTCTCTATTAATCTCATTCTTGTCACCAATTAAATTGTCTTTCAAAAACACTAAGGAAGGAAGGTACGCCAGGGCCTAGAAGTGCCTACTCTCTAGCAAAACCTCTCTTAAAAGGTCAAATGATTGATGCCTTGAAGTGACAACACCTCTTGCATTTACTTATTCCTTTGGCTAAGCATTATCATTATTTTATTTCCCAAGTGACATTGTTACTATTATTGACTCCATAACCCCCTAAAAGGCACTGATTTTTTACACTCTTGTGGATGAATGAGATCAAGCAAATTTTCAAACTCTCTTCTTGAAATTTTCACTAATGCTAACAACCACATTACTGCTGCTATAATTGTTGTTACAACCCTTATTTAGCAGCCTTAATCAACATAATGACCCCTAAATCTAACCCATAAATTTGCATTTGCCTAGATGTTATCATCCCAAGGCTCTCTTCTCCCTTTTGCTAGCGTTCTAGGTGCAAAGTTACGAAGTTGCTTGAGGTTGTTGTTGCTTTTGTAACTACTATTACAACCATCATTGTAGCCCCTTGACATCCCTAAAACTATCTATAAAACCACCCAACACTTGTACTAGGCAAACTACTATCATGCATGCTAAAGTTCTTGTTTAAATTGCATAATTTAAGTACTTTTTGAAGTGGTTTTGCTGCTGTAATTATCATTCTATTGTTGTTGCAAGTGTTTTGACAACCTATTGAAGTCACTTATTGACTTGTTTTAAACCTTGAAATTGTGAGTGACAAAGTATTATCAAATTGCAAAGTCTTTATATCATTTTTTTCATTATAGCTTGCAAATTTTGGATATATTGTTGTTGCTATACATTTTATCTTTTAAGTGTTTAAGTAGCATATTTCTATATTGAAGTCACTAATTTGAAACATCGATATCATTGATTGTTGCTAACGTTTGTTGTTTCATTGGTAAAGGGAAGGTACCTGTTGACATAGGGGCAGACCCAAGGTTCAACGCTACAATATCGCACCAACAAAACCCTAACTACCGACCCTTTCAACAACACCTGCGAAGTATATGAAGTCTCACCTGAGGTAGAGGCAGGGGTGGTTGTAGGACTCCAGTGTCTGTAACAAAGCACTTAGCAATATAATTATACTGTGAATGACCCAGGGATGTGTATGTTTGATTAATGGTTATACTGTATCTCTTTATTCTTGTTTAAATTGTGTATTTAAGCAAGTATCGATTGGACATGTTTTGTATTCATAAATGCTTGCTCCCTGTGGTGGCTTAAGCTAGATCCACGAACTGTGAGTTCGTCGACCTTGGGCACACTTTCATGTACGCATGTTGACACACCTAGTCGTTCTGAGTCCCTTGGAGGAGGGAGTCTGTTAAAGCTCAGGAGAGATAGTGCACGTATGCACAGGCTCTCTGCGAGGCAGGCAGAGACCGAGAACCACTTAAGTTCTAGAGTTGACGAATGAGCGTAAGGGGTGCGCAGAAGGATTATTACAAGCGTTAAGTTCAAGAGAAAAAGCTCAAAGCTATTAAGCCTTTCAGAGCTAACAAAGCTTAGGAAGAGTAGCGAGGCTAAAGTATCTAAAGGGAAGGTTCCCTTGTTTGGAAGACGAACGAACGAAATCTGTTCGGAAGAAGCCACAGTCTGTTGTGACCGTTGGATATGGGAAAGAGCGTGGGAGTTAACCCTTGGAGTCATTCGGACTTCGCGAGTTCAACAAACTGAGCAAGTTCGTCATAAGGGAGGTAAAATCCCCGAAGTCCCGAAGTTAAATCTGAGCCTTAGATCTGAGGATGCCTGGGAACCGTCCCGACCGTCAGATCTAGGAGGTAGACGATAGTCAAGTCACCAGAACTACCCATGACTTAAGAATCTGACAATGGAGATGGATGCAAGCTGTTTAGTGGGAGGAGAGGCCATCTCGGTCGTTAGATCGATTCAAATACTCACTGGAGTTACCGAAACAAACACCAACTGCTCGATTTAATCGACGGTTGGGAATTATTGCGGAGTGTGAAGGTGAATTTAGCGGACCTGCTAGTTCATGGCCCACAATAAATCCACACTGTTGATCTCGTTGGGGATGGAAGATCAACGAATAGGATTAGACTAGAGTCGAGCGAACACTTCTCAGGTTGCGGAGGTGGGACCCTGCAATCACTGTGAACCATCGATCTATGAATGGAGATCGAGGGTGGGGAATCATTGCGGAGCGTGAAGGTGAAAGTAGCGGACGCGCTAGTTCATGGCCCACAATTCACTAACATCGTTGATCTCATCAGGCTGGAAGATCAACGAATCTGGTTAGACCAGGCTGGGCGAACACTTTCCAAATTGCGGAGGTTGAGCTCTCTGATAAAGAGCATGCATGTTAGGGCCCCACAATTACTGTGAACCGTCGATCGCCGTCGACCTTCGATATGAGTTTGAAGAGATCCCTGAAACTCAAGGAGTGTGTGGGAAATCGAAATCCTCAAAGAGATCAAGCTCAGAAGAGATAACACTTTCAGGTGTGCATATATAGTCTAAGAGACAAACTCGTAGGAGGGGAAAGGGTTGAGGCCTTTGAACCCTTAGAAAATATTCTAATTCAGAAGAGATCAGAAGCTCAGGAGGAGGAGCAACAGTGGCCATTGGATCACAACACATAGGACAAATTGCCGCCTGATCGAAGCAAGGTGCCTGAGCCTTAGTGCTTCGCACATGAAGGAGAGTGGACTTACCAAAGTCCCGAAGTCCCATAGTAGTTTGGGACCGTTCATTGTCAGGAGAAGGAGATACTGACAGTTCCTTGCCAAGAGACATGTGTCAACAGATTGTAAGCTTTGGATAATCACTTTGAGAGGTTTCAGTTGAGATTTGAGACTCACGAAATATGGAGAGCGAAGTAAATGTCAGTCGTTGGATCTAGAGGACATGTGGCGTAAGTCTGTGGACTCTGGGTAAAGACTTGAAGTAGGTCCTGGCCGTTGATCACCAATAGGGGTACGTGTAGATAGATCAGAGTCTCCGGACGAACGCACTTCAAAAGGAAACAAGTGCGTAGAAGCTTGAAACTCCCGAAAGCCGAAGTAGATCCTGTCCATTGGTCGATAGGATATACGTGTCGATAGATCGAAGACTTGGGGGAAAAATACTTCGGAGGTTTCCAAGTGAGGAGTGAGACAAACTCTCAAAGCCCCGAAAGTTGAAGATCTGGATGACCGAAGAGAATCTGGATCATAGATACAGAAGAGCGCGTGGCGACAGATCATGAACTCTGGGTAAAATCGTTCTGAGAGAAACAAAGAGTGAGGAAAACTGAGATTTGAGATCTCTGAAGGCCAAAGTCTCGAAGGAGACAAGGGCCATTGATTTAGAGAGGACACACGTTAATAGATCGCGAGCTCCAACTGAATCACACCGAGGTTTTAGTTGAGAATTGAGATTCCCGAACCCCAAAGACCTGAAGTGAATCTGGAGTGCTAGATCCAGAGGGACGCGTGGCGATGGATCGTGGACTCCAGAGAAATCTGTTCGAGAGTTTTCAGTTGATATTTGAGACTCCCGAAGTCCAGAGAGCCAAAGTAAATCTTAACTATCCGATCATCCGAAGTAGATCTCAGTCGTCATATCATCCGAAGTAAATCTCAAGCCTCAGATCGTCCGAGGTGAATTTGGACTGTCTGATCCAGAAGTGAAGTGGCGTAGATCGGTGGATTCTGGGTAAAGTCCCAAAGTAATTCATAGCCATTAGATCAAGAGGATAGGTGACATAAATCTGTAGATTTCGGGTAATGACCCGAAGCAAGCCTCAACCGTCCGATTCAAGTGGACATGCGACAAGAATCCGCTTACTTCGAGGGGAAGTGAAGTTTGAGATTTGAGATCTCAGAAGTTCGGAGACCCAAAGGAAATGTCGATCGTTAATTGAGAAAAGGGCTGCAGGACCGTTGATCTAGTTGAAAGGTCAAACCCCCGAAGTAGAGGCAGAGCCACTGATTGAGAAGGATAGGTGTTTGAAAATCGTCGACTCTGGAAGATTGACGTATGGAAGAAAGGAAAGTTTGTGACTTGAGAATTCTGTAATTCTGAAACAAATCACAGTCGTTGATTTGAAAGAGGTCAGATCTAATCCGTAGCTTTGAAAGGGATAGATATGAGTTGTCAGTTTAGAGGCACTGTCAAGATCGTGATATCGATGGTCCCGTAGCATTGCGGGGATCGAAGATGCGCTAACTTTAAAAAGTTGAGGGTGGGCCACAATCCAAACCACGGTTTTGAAGAAAGGACACGTGGAGGCTGGAGGAGAATTGCGGGCCGAAAGGTAGTTTGGTTTCAAACCACCTTTGGCCGCACCTACAATTGTGTGTTTGTGTGAGTTTATCGCCCAAGGTCACCTCAAGGAGGGGATTATCAGAAAAAGGGGCTAGCGTCCAAACTCAGAGATTCCCCAAGCACGAAGGGAAGGTTGCAGGTGCCATTAGACCTGCACCCGGAAGTCGAGAGGGTGTGCGTTTAATTATAGTGCGAGATGATCAAGGTCTCAGAGAGTCGTTTGGCTTCAGAATCAGATATCCTTGACCGAGAGGTCGGACTGGTTCCCCGACTTTCCAAATTAGAAACCATGAATGAAGAATTTGTCCTTTAAGAAAAGTAAAAATTTTTATGCCCCGTCGTGGGTGTGTTACAAATTCATATCAGAGCATGGTTTCAACACTTGGCTTGCTTGGGCTCATGTACGAGTCACGTAAGGAGGTATTGTTATCTGTATTTACTCGTTGAGGAGAAGGACTGCAGATTGAGCCTGTGATTTTGTGAATTCTTGTTGAATTTCAACAGAATAATTTCTTTAGCCCTTTGTCAAAGTGATAACTACTCTTGTCGGAGTAGGGATCTGCTAATTAACATTTATAATAAGACTTGAATGTGGATAGCTGAAGGTGGCATATTTTCTGTCAAGAGCAGCTGAAGCCCAAAGGATGGATGACTTGGTGTTCGTAACGCTGCTTCTAAGCAGATGCAGTTGGAACTTCAGGAACTGATGATGGTAGATTATATAATGGTTAATACCTTTGTTGGCTTAAAGGAATATGATAGGATCAGGTAGGATCCCTGGCAATTATAGTCAATGCTCTATATTAAAATCAGAGTATATAACTCCTCATGACCAAAGAAAAGTGAGATGGGTAAAACCCTATGGACGTTGAGGTAAGAAGGTTTTCTTGCTAGATGTTGTCGCATAAAGAGGAAAGTGACCCTGGTTGGTTATTGCCTTGAGAAAAGGCAACATCAATATGAGATATGACTGTGAGATTAGTCCTTTAAGTGACTGAAATCTCAAACTAAAGGACACTAATGATGAAATTTAACTATCAAGTGAATGCATGAGGTAAAAAGGTGCAAGATATGCACCTACTTATACATGAATGTGTATACATGATCATAAGGATGATTGGAATATCCTTGGGAAAATGATATAGAATCCGAATATGTCCATGTGTGTGAATGACATGGAAAAAGTGTAAGCAATAAGCTAGCATGATGAATACTTATCTGTGCTTAATCATGCTTGAGTGCATGGGTTAATGCATTGTGGTGATTCCTAATATGAAGGCTGATATTAATACCAGTTAAGTATGAATGATATTAAACATGCAAGTGATGCACATGTATGATGTAACTTAACTAAGGTGGCTCAAGGAAAAGAGCAGGAAGATCCCAGCAGGGAGTAAATTGCAAAAGCAGATAAAAGACAGTGAGGCCTTAGAAATAACTCAGCTAGACTGAAAAGTCCCCGGCGATGTAGAAATAATTTGAAGAAGGGGAGAGCCCTCAATTCTTTTCTTGTTGTGTATTATGCTTTTTCTCTGGGATGAGAAAGCTAGTACGTTGATGAAAGTAAATGTTTTGACACCATAGTGATGGAGATTGTATTACTGCAGAAACAATTGAGAACTGTCTGTATTGCACTCATGAAAACATTAAGGATAATGTGATGAAGTGCATACATATATGATAGGACATGTCTGAAAATGTTTTATCAATTTAAATGTTATGGTACTTGCATTTTTAATTTACATGACGACTAATGTGTTTATGACGTATGTCATGTGTAGAAAGAAATAGATTGGAACTGTTGAGAAAGATAGTTGCCAGTAATGAAAAACCTCAATCAGAGGATGACTATGAGAAGGTTCGTGTTGAAATATTGTTGAAGGGACAAATTCCCCATGGAGCACCATTGATGGGATAATATTAGAGGGGGTGTTGACAACCAAAACTGGTATAAAAAAATGTTCATGCCTATGTGGCACAAGGTATGAAAGGATTGGGTAAGAATCCCTTCTGAAATGTTTTACGGTCTTAATGTTATGTATGGAACGTTGAAAGGCAGTTGTATGCCTTGGAAACCCAAGTAGGGTATGATTCAGGAAGGAGAACCTGAATGATGGACGTGTGAACCTCTGGTAGTAAAGACTGATTGTAATCCTCAGAAGAATTCATGAACTGATATGTCATGAATACATGGACCAATCAAGGAACGATTGGAAACAAAAGTGCTCATAGATAACACGTTGCATGGAATTGATTCCAGGAAATGCATGTTTGCATAAAGAACATACAATGGATTTCCCATTGAGGAAGGAGGACCTTCCAACATTTCTACTTACATTGTATAGGTGTTAGAGAAAACCAAATTTGGGTGGCCATGAGTGTTGGAACTCTGGTTATTAATGAAGGAGGAATGCTTAAAGGCATTCCTGTGAAACTTGTAGTTTCATATGTACTGAATTGGGATCATGATCATCCTATAGCCACAAGCATAGTCCTGTTGCAACAATGAATGAGAATAAATAAGCCATATGGTGGAAAGCTTGGCTAAACTCCAATACACCATGGCAAAGTAATTGTTGAAAATAGTGGGAAACTTAAAATCAATGCAAGGGTGCATTGGGTATGAATGTGGCCATGAATGTTGATGCATTCATTAAAATCAATTGATATCTGAATTACATTTTGAAAAAATTGGTAGGCTGAAGTGATGCATAGGTAAAGGATGATGTATCCTTTTTCTTGGTATCCTTGAATAGATGAAAATGACTTGGACTGTTAGTATGCTTGACTTTGAAGAGGTAATGTGCATGAAAACTAACAATTTGTTTGGCTGAGAAATGTTGAAATTCAAGAGGAAATGGGTCTTGGATATGGCAGTATTGTAAGCCCACAAGGAAGACCAACTACCTATTGAGCCAAAATGCAAGGAATGTTGAAAGTGCAGGAAGCAAAGGAGTCTTGAATATGGCAACGTTGTAAGCCATAAGGAAGACCAATTGCCAGCTGAGCCAAACCGCTATGGGAAGGAAAGTCCCATAATTATGAATTTGGTTCCTGTGCGAAACAAATATGAGAACAAAATGTGGAATTTGGAAATATGTGGGTGACAGATTTACAAGATTTGTTTTTTGAATTTAAAATTTACGATGTCTCATTAATTTCTATATACTCGTGATACAGGTAAAAAGGGAAAGATCTGGGAAGAGAGTAGAGACGAGAAACTGAGCTCTCAGGTTCGAGGGAGAACTATGGGAAAGAGTATAATCTGATCGCATGAAATAAAGACTAACAATTTGTTTGGTTGTGTAAAGAATGAATTGCCGGGAGAAGGAGAGTAACCTTTGTCCCTATCTATTATGGTACCGAAGAAGAAGAGTAACCTTCGTCCCTATCTATTACGGTACCGGGAGAAGGAGAGTAACCTTCGTCCCTATCTATTACGGTACTGGGAGAAGGAGCGTAACCTTCATCCTTATCTATTATGGTACCAGGAGAAGGAGAGTAACCTTCGCCCCTATCTATTACGGTGCCGGGAGAAGGAGAGTAACCTTCATCCCTATCTATTACGATGTCGGGAGAAGGAGAGTAACCTTCATCCCTATCTATTACGGTGCCATGAGAAGGAAAGTAACCTTCATCCCTAACTTTAGCTGAGTCGAAAGACTGTCAAGCTGTAAAAGCATGAAAAATGGCTACTGCTGAGCCATGAGAACTATGTGGTAAGCCATGATCGCCTAGAATATGTTGTTTTGAGGTAACACAATCCGGAGGGACACCTCGCCAGAGCAAGTATGAGGGACTCCTCGACTGTAAGACTCGATAGAGTCTTTGGAATTATTTATGTGCGAGAAAACCTTGGCAAGGCAAGATGGATCACCCGAGGGACTGTATAGCAAAGAAGGGGATGCCTGAGCCTAGGCCTGGAGGCTGAGTGACCGCAAGGAAGAGGAGACCATGATAGTTCTTGTAAACTTTTGGGATCATGCACATGATGGGTAGTTCTTCCTGTGTGAGAAAACCTTGGCAAGGCAAGATGGATAACCCGAGGGACTGTATAACAGAGAAGGGGATGCCTGAGCCTGGGACTGGAGGGTGAGTGACCACAAGGAAGATGAAACCTTGATAGTTCTTGTAAACTATTGATGGGGATCATGCACCCAATGGGTATGTCAAGGAAAAACAATGAGCCTAGATAACAAAACAACCACGTGGATACAAATCCACAAACTGCGCAGATAATTATTGTGCTAAGATTATGAAATTTTCCTAGAAATTTTATGCAATGTTTTCACATAAGACTATGATTAACGTGCTTGTTGTCCAAGAATTATTGAAAGTAGGTGACCAATATTAAAGGTCTGAAAAAAGACCTGACCGAGGAAGAAGGATCAAGATTTTTGAAACAACTGAATGAGAAAGGCATGACAGGTGTTTTTGAGAAAGAACACCGAGGACAGTGTTCCTTTAAGGGGGAGGGAATTGTAACACCCTCGTTTCCCCCAGTTTGTAATTAATCATAAAATAGGGTTACCATGCTAAGGCACGTGGACAATGTAAATGTATTATTGTTAAGCTGCCCATAACTAACTGTTGGGGGGTGAAGCCTTGAAGTACGAGCCATGATATCTCCAGAGGAAAGAAATCAATTAATAAAGAAAGGACTAGTGGTTGAATCATCAACCACCCCTATGAATGGAAGCATGGTCTAGCTGCAGGATGTCAGCTCGAAGTACCACAGAGACCTAAAGACCCGAGCTTCCTTCTGACTGAATGAACATGATAGGTCGAAAACCTTCCAGAGGAGGGAAGGTAAGATACATACAGAGACAACAAGAGAGGAAACACAGGACGAGAGGACAAGCTCGTAAGGGAGATGTGCGAACCCAAAGGAAGTGTTGAGAACACGACCTGAAGGACCCGAACGCGAGCTTGATGTTGAGGAAGCATCTGATAAACCTCACAAGGTCGTTGTGACAGAGAGAGTTTCTCTGAGAGATGGCGTAAATTCCCTAGTGATATCGTGGCTTGGCACGGGGGTGGACACAGTGCTAAGAATGAATGCATATGAGCCTATGGTTGGGTGGAAAGGCGCACACCCACAGTCAGTTGGTGGGATGCAACTTGTAATAGATAAGTATTCTCATACCCTATGAAATTAAGCTGTAATTATGTAATGAAATGGGATATACTATGAATGACCCAGGGATGTGTATGTTTTCTTAATGGTTATACTGTATCTCTTTATTCTTGTTTAAATTGTGTATTCAAGCAAGTATGGATTGGACATGTTTTGTATTCGTAAATGCTTGCACCCTGTGGTGGCTTAAGCTAGATCCATGAACTGTTAGTTCATCGACCTTGAGCACAGTTTCATGTATGCATGTCGACACTCCTAGTCATTTTGTGTCCCTTGGAGGAGGGAGTTTGTTAAAGATCATGAGAGGTAGTGCACGTATGCACAGGCTCTCTACGAGGCAGGCAGAGTTCGAGAACCACTTAAGTTCTAGAGTTGAGGAATGAGCATAAGGGGTGTGTGGAAGGATTCTTCCAAGCGTTAAGTTCAAGAGAAAGAGCACAAAGCTCTTAAGCCTTTCAGAGATAACAAATCTTTGGAAGAGTATCGAGGCTGAAGTATTGAAAGGGAAGGTTGCCTTGTTTGGAAGACAAACAAATGAAATCTGTTCGGAAGAAGCCACGGTCTATTGTGACCGTTGGATATGGGAAAGAGCGTGGGAGTTAACCCTTGGAGTCATTCGAACTTCGCGAGTTCGACAAACTGAGCAATTTCGTCGCAAGGGAGGTAAAATCCCCGAAGTCTTGAAGTCCTGGAGTTAACTCTGAGGATGCCCGAGAACCGTCTTGATCGTTAGATCTAGGAGGTTAGATGATAGTCAAGTCACTAGAACTATCCATGACTTAAGAATCTGACAGCGAAGACGGATGCGAGTTGTTTAATGGGAGGAGAGGCCATCCCGGTCATCGGATCGACTAAAATACTCACTGGAGTTACCAAATCAAACACCAACCATTCGATTTAATCAACAGTTGGGAATCATTGCGGAGTGTGAAGGTGAATTTAGCGGACCTGCTAGTTCATGGCCCGTAATCAACATATGTCGTTGATCTCGTTGGGGATTGAAGATCAACGACTAGGATTAGACTAGAGTTGAGCGAGCACTTCTCAGATTGCGAAGGTGGGACCCTGAAATCACTGTGAACCGACAATCCATGAATGGAGATCGAGGGTGGGGAATCATTGTGGAGCGCGAAGGTGAAAGTAGCGGATGTGCTAGTTCTCGACCCACAATTCACTAACGTCATTGATCTCGTTAGGCTGGAAGATAAACGACTCCGGTTAGACTAGGTTGGGTGAACACTTTCTAGATTGTGGAGGTTGAGATATATGATAAAGAGCATTCATGTTGGGGCCCCACAATTACTGTGAACTGTCGATTGCCGTCAACCTTCGATCTAAGTTTGACGAGATCCTTGAAATGCAAGGAGTGTGTGGGAAATCGAAATCCCCAAAGAGATCAAGCTCATAAGAGATAACACTTTCAAGTGTGCAGATGAAGTCCAAGAGACGGACCGGTAGGAGGGGCAAGGGTTGAGGCCTTTGAACCCTTAGAAAATCCTCTAAACTGGAAGAGATCAGAAGCTCGGGAGGAGGAGCGGAAGTGGCCGTTGGATCACAACGTAGAGGACCAATAGCCTCATGATCGAAGTAAGGTGCCCAAGCCTTAGTGCTTCACACATGCATGAGAGTGGACTTACCAAAGTCCCGAAGTTTCGAATTAGTTTAGGATAGTTCATTGTCAGGAGAAGGAGATCCTAACCATTCCTCACCAGGAGACACGTGTCAGCATATTGTAAGCTTCGGATAATCGCTTCGAGAGGTTTCAGTTGAGATTTGAGACTCCCAAAATCCGAAGAGCGAAGTAAACGTCAGCCGTTGGATCCAAAGGACAGGTGGCATAAGTTTGTGGAATCCAGGTAAAGACAAGAAGTAGGTCTTGGTTGTTGATCGCCAGTAGGGGTACGTGTAGATAGATCGGAGTCTCCAGACGAACGCACTTCGGAAGGAAACGAATGCATAGAAGCTTGAAACTCTCGAAAGCCGAAGAGCTGAAGTAGATCCTGTCCATTGATCGAAATGAAATACGTGTCGATAGATCGAAGACTTCGGGGAAAACTACTTCGGAGGTTTCCAAGTGAGGAGTGAGGCAAACTCCCGAAGCCCCAAAAGCCGAAGAGTCGGAAGGCTGAACATAATATGGATCGTAGATCTAGAAGGGTGCGTGGTGACAGATCATGAACTCTGGGTAAAATTGTTCCAAGGGAAACAAAGAGTGAGGAAAACTGAGATCTGAGATCTCCGAAGGCCGAAGTCCCGAAGGAGACAAGGGCCGTTGATTTAGAGAGGACACATATTAATAGATCACAAGCTCCAGGTGAATCACACCAAGGTTTTAGTTGAGAATTGAGATTCTCAAACCCCGAAGACCCGAAGTGAATCAGGACCGCCAGATCCAGAGGGACGCGTGGTGACAGACCATGGATTTCGGAGAAATCTGTTTGAGAGTTTTCAGTTGAGATTTGAAACTCCCGAAGTCCGGAGAGCTAGAGAGCTGAAGTAAATCTCAACCGTCTGATCATTCGAAGTATATCTTAGTTGTCAGATCGTCCGAAGTAAATCTCAAGCGTCGGATCGTCTGAGCTGAATTTGAACCATCTAATGCAGAAGAGACGTGGCATACATCGGTGGATTCCATGTAAAGTTCCGAAGTAATTCATAGCCATCAGATCAAGAGGATAGGTGGCATAAATCTGTATATTTTGGGTAAATACCTGAAGCAAGCCTCAACCGTCCAATTCAAGTGGACAAACGACAGTAATCCGCTTACTTCGAGGGGAAGTGAAGTTTGAGATTTGAGATCGCAGAAGTCCGGAGACCCAAAGGAAATGTCAACTGTTGATCAAGAAAAGGGCCACAGGACCATTGATCTAGTTGAAAGGTCAAACCCTCGAAACAGAGGCAGAACCGCTGATTGAGAAGGACAAGTGTCTGCAAATTGTCGACTCCGGAAGATTGACGTATGGAAGAAAGGAAAGTTTGAGACTTGAGAATTCTGAAGTCCAGAATTCCAAAACAAATCACAGCCGTTGATTTGAAAGAGGTCAGATCTGATCTGCAACTTTGAAAGGGATAGATCTGAGCCGTCAGTTTAGAGGCACTGTCAAGATCGTGAGATCTATGGTCCCGTAGAATTGTAGGGATAGGAGATGCACAAAATTTAAAAAGTTGAGGGCGGGCCACAATCCAAACCATAGTTTTGAAGAAAGGACACGTGGAGGCTTGAGGAGAATTGCGGGCTGAAAGGTAGTTTGGTTTCAAACCTCCTTTGGCCGCGCCCGCAATTGTGTGTTTGCGTGAGGTTATTGCCCAAGGTCACCTCAAGGAGGGGCTTATCAGAAAAATGGGTTAGCGTGCAGACTCAAAGATTCCCCTAGCGCGAAGGGAAGGTTGCGAGGTACTAGTAGACCTACACCCGGAAGTTGAAAGGGTCCGTGTTTAATTATAGAGTGAGACCATCAAGGTCTCAGAGAGTCGTTTGGCTTCAGAATCATAGATCCTTGACTGGGAGGTCAGACTGGTTCCCCAACTTTCCAAATTAGAAACCATGAATGGAGACTTTGTCCTTTAAGAAAAGCAAAATATTTTATGCCCCATCATGGGTGTGTTATAGGAATTCGATCCCTATCACGTTTCTGCAATGCACTTTCCCTTCTGATCTTCGATCAACGTTTCTTGCTTCTGATCTGTTTCATCGCTATTTCTCCTGAGATTTTAATAATTATTTGTGCATTCTATACTCCTTCTGTACATGGATTCTTTGTATGCTACCTCTCCTGAGCTTTAGAGTCATATGATCACTGTTGATCCTAACGTGATCAATAGTGGTCACAAATTGCTTCTGCCACAAGGTGATCTTTCTTTTCTTCTGATTACTGTACATGTTGGACTCATGTTGCCATCAATGACAACACATAATCAATAATTCCAACAACCTTAATGTTTTTAGTGAAAGAGGTTTTCCAAAACTCAACTTTAAATTTGCATATCTTCATGAAAATTGGTTTGAAAGAGTTTAAATTTCACATAAATATTCTGCCTTTGATTATTTTTAAATTTCTTTTGAATCTCTTTAATTAGAGGTTTGAATAGAGATATATCTTATTAATATATTAGACATTAAGAGATTGTACTTAAGATCAATTTGGTCTAATGTCCTATGGCCATGTGTGTTTACTTGCTAGAACATGTCATTATTTGAATGACCTATTAACCCAAGTGCTATTCTTGATAATCAATACAATCTTATCCTTATCCTAAGATAATATCAAGATAGTTGGAGTCCTTCTTACTTCCGATTGACTTGATGGATAACTAGATAATCTTGAGTGTGACACTACCATGATCATTAATTATAGAAGTTACTCAAGTGGAGCGACTTTGTTATTCTTAATGTCATGATTTCCTAGTTCACCAAGCCTCTCATTTTTTCAAATAGAGAGAGAGAGAGAGAGAGAGAGAGAGAGAGAGAGAGAGAGTTTTATACATAAGGCATGAAGGTGACATGTATGAGAGAGATGATGCCTTTGTACCATGGATGTGTCACTCTCCAAGGATTTTACGACATAAATTGAGAGAGAGAGAGAGAGAGAGAGAGAGAGAGAGAGAGAGAGTTTTATGTAGAATTTAACCTTGTACAATATTTATTGCAAACAAATTTTTAGTAAAAGAACAAAAAAAATACAATGGAAAATACAAACATTAAACAAAGATTTTTCCCCTGGAAACCCAAACTGGGAAAACCAACATATTCTCTATTCATTCATAGTGATACATTGTTTATAATACAATATACATATAGGAGCCAATGGCATCCAAAAACCTAACCCAATGACTTGGATTAGTCAACAACCCTAATTCCTTAACCGAAAATAGAAAACCATCGGCAAAGAAACCATGTGCCGAAAAACCACCTAAATATGTGACACGTTTCCTGAGGCATAATTTTTTTCTCGGTGGCGCTACCCCCAAACCCTTGCGTTGGAGGCTTCGCCCCCCTGCACCCCCCCCTGAAACCCCCCTGTGCGCCCAGCGCAACACAAACACTATTGCTCTTGCAAAGAATATAACACATATCCAACATTTAATACATAACGCATGAGGGTAATGTGTGTGAGAGACATGATGCGTTTGCACCATGGATGTGTCCCTCTCCAACACTTTTACAACATAAATTCAATGTTGTTTTGTTAGCTTGTTTTGTGTTTGTTCCTATGACCATGTCAAAACTCCTACATGGTATTAGAGCCTTTTGAGACAAGTTACAATCAACGATCCAACGAGAGATCTAAATTCTATCGACATTTTGAATTTTGATGCCTTTCATATAAGTTCTTGAATATTTGTGCTTGCTCTTCATATTTTTACAAATAGATGTATCCTAAGCAATCAAAACATCTAAGGTTGACTATTGGTTTACCAAAATCAACTTTCGTTTGCACCAAATATGAAGGATTTCCTTTAGTTAACAAGGTTCATTTTCTGTAAAGTATTTTTGAAATACATTTTCTTAAAATATAATTAAAAATGTACTTAATTTATGAACAAAATAAATGCATGGAAGATTACACATGTTAAAAAACAACGCCCTTTTAAGCATAAGTCACAAGAAATCTCATTTGTGTACATAAAAGAAAATCATTAAAAAATCGATCAATAAGTTTCATGACAATACTTTTTCAACAAGTAGTCTAATGTATGGTGGATGTCTTCAAACATATGTTATATGAGTTGTAGTCTTTCCAATCAAGAAAATGAATGTGGTATCTAACATTGTGAATTGTTGAATGAATAATATGTCTGCCTTGTTTTTAAATATTTTCATTTTACAAACTTAGACTTGGAGCCGAAGCCAGAGCCAAACATTCAAGTCTTAGGTGATCAAGAGGTTGAGACCGTTGAGTTGGTTTTTAAACCCAAATATGATCTTTCTTTCCATAGGATTTGAAGCATGAAATAGCCCAATCTTGTTTGATTACTAATGGAGCCTATATAACATATTTTAAAGTCAGTAAGTTCACAGAGAGTGAGCATGACTAGGTTGTAATAGGAATAATTGATGAAATGGAGAAGGTCATCTCTCTTAACAAAAGTAAGCTTGGTCTTAATCATGACGCATTTATGACACCTAAGATCAATAATCAAACAACACATAAGGTCGTAAATGGTATTGTTGAAGCTGTTTCTTTATGGATGCAATTATTCTTTAACTGAGTGTTAAGATCAAATCACAAGTGGTTTGCATATAAAATTTCCAGTAAAGGTGAGTTGCTTTAATATTTTTATACCTACCGAAGGCAGATTATATTGTAACTGCTTTATGTGAATTTGTTTTGAATTATAAATAATTTGCATTTTTTCATTTTCTCCATAAAATTTTCTAAAGTCTCTAAAAATTTATCTATTAAATTGAAAAATAAATTTAAAATTTTTTAAATATAAATTTTTGTTTTGTGATTGGTTGTTAACTATGATTACACAATTTTTATGTGGTTTTACACTTAATCGTTAGATTTAAAAAAACAATTTTAAAAATTAAAAATTAAAAATTCAAACAGTTTGCCATCTGTCCTTATTAATTATGGTCATCAATACTTATTTGTACACATGTCACATCTATTAATTATTTTATATATTAAATAAATATAGTAATAAGAGTTTGAAATATTAAAATTAACACTACAAATTAATCCACTTTTCAAATTATTTTTAATAATGTAAATTTATATTTAATCCACTTTTCAAATTATTTATTAAAATGTAAAATTCATGTTGTTTATGAATAATAAATTCCTCTCAATAATTATGTTATAATTTTAATATTTCAAACTCTTATTATGTATTTATTTAATATCTAAAATAATTAATAGAATTGACATTAATAGATGTGACATATGTACAAATAAGTATTGATGACCATAATTAATAAGGACACATGACAAACTATTTGATTTTTTAATTTTTATTTTTAAAATATGACAATTAAGTTTAAAACCACACAAAAATTGTCTAATAATGTTGGATAGTTGGTTGCCATTGATGTTGTTGGATAGTTGGTTGTTATTGATGTCAACAGACATGGTTGTCATTGATGTCAATAGAAGTGATTGGTGTACTTGGAGAAGTCTCCAAAGTGGTCCCCTTATGACCTAGATTTAAGCATGGCCCTCACAGGGAGACGCTTTGAAGAAGTCTACAAGAAACCCATATGTGTAGTCATGAAGCCCAAAGTTGTTTAAGGAAAAATGACATGAAGGACAATGTAAATGCATGTAACAGACTAATAGATGGATAGTCCTTGTTGCACCGTTTCCGATGGTAGGTGGTACGCCACGTGGTTCCTCACAGTTGAGGGGTTATGCCCTCATGAAGTTTAAACCCCCGAAGAATGGTCAAGAAGGCCCTGAATGGTTCCAACAAGAAGTTACTAGTCATTAATTAAAGGGTAAAATGGTTATAACAAGAAAGTAAAGGTTGACCCTAAAGTTAAGGATATAAGTCACATGGACAAGTTTAAATACACACACAAGTTCAATGATTATCTATCTTTCAAGTGATCTTTTGGTAAATCTTTTTGTAGCATATCTGAGGTAGTGAAGGGAAGTGAAGAGAAAAGTATGCAAACTAAATTTATGAGGTTATCCGCGAGTCGCAGTGGAGCAAGGCATGGAAATCCGTGGGTTGCAGTGGAGCAAAGCGCAAACATCCGCGGGTTGATAATTGTAACACCATGTTTCCCCCAGTCTGTAAACATAAATTTATTGGCCAGGAAGTATGGAAAACTCAAAGTGTGAATGTTTGATTTGGTGGACCTCTGTATGAAGGTCGATGAATGTAAACCATGTTATTTTAATAGATAATGGAAACGTGTTGCATGACTGTTGAGAAGGGGATGTGCTAAGAGAGACCACAATTGCTAATGAAAAGACGGTGGAGGGGACTCGAAATGGTTGCGTTAACCTCCACCAAACCAGTACTATGCTGGTTTTAATTGCTCAAGATTAGAACAACCCTCTGACCCGAAATGAATTACAGTCAGGCTGGTAGGTGGGAAGGCCTCCTCAAGAGTTAATGAGGGGATGGGGTAGACCGCCCATTTGTAAGACTTCCGGACCTGACCACGGACTGGGATTTCGAGCCACACACAATCTTGCTGAGGAGGGCAAGAAAGGAAGCGTGGTGTGGGCAGGGGGATGGCCTACGAAGAATGCTGAGACGAGAGTGGAAACTCTCGGGTCCGAGGAAGGATTGAAAGCGAAAGTGAGTTCTGATCACAAAGAATAGAGACTAAGTCAGGAGAAGGAGAGTAACCTTCGTCCTCATCTATTCCTGTAAAGGGAGAAGGAGAGTAACCTTCATCCCTAAATTCCGTTGAGCTGGAAGTGAGAGATTGAATCTCAAAGAATTGTGGCCTAACCTTGGGGGTGGCCATTGATAAATCCATTGGGAGTGACTGAGCCTATGGTTGGGTGGAAACGAGCACCCCTCTCAACAATCACATCACGCCTTATAGTTTTGATAAGTGTTTTTATACCTTGTGCTTTGAATTGGAAATAATGAATGCATGACTTGTATTTATATGCCTATAATGGTTTATGTATTGAATGATTAAGTTAGAAGTGTGTGTTCGTTCCTTGAGAACTTTCATATCTGCTTGATTTCCTTATGCTCTAGTTTAATTCCTCAGAAGCACTTTCCCATAGAATTTCATCACCGTCCTAGAGTCACGTGATTACTTCCCTGATTCGGAGGTTGAACCCCACAATCACTGTGAGGATGGAGTCTAATAAGATCAGGAGAGGTAGTGCAGGTATGCACCGAGTCTCTGCAAGGTGGGTAGAGACCAAGATCATCTTAAGTCCTAGAGTTGAGGAATGAACGTAAGGAGTGCGCATAAGAATGCTTCCAAGCGTTACGTTCAAAAGAAAGAGTGAAAAACTCTTAAGTCCTTCAGAGCCAACTAAGATCAGGAAGAATAGTGAGGTTCAAGTATCGAAAGGGAATATCCTTTTGTTTAGAAGATGAACGTATGATGTCCGTTTTGGAAAACCTAGGGTCTATCACGACCGTTAGATTTGAAGAAGGGGTGCAGGCCTTAACGCCTCGACTCCTTCAATCTTCGCAAGTCCGCACGTTAGGAGATTCACACGTTGGTGCGACTAAACTTCTGAAACCTGAAGTTGCGATGTGATCTAGACCGTTGTATCAAGGAAGGCAATGGATTGTCGATCTGATGCAAGCAGATTAACACAAGAGTATACGGGAATTCAAAATCCCCTAAGAACCAAGCTCAGAAGAGATAAGTGATTTTTAAGAGCGCAGATGAGGTCCAAGAGGCGAACTTGTTTCAAGTTCGTAAACTCCGAAAGAAAAGCGGAAGTAGAGACCCATATATCAGGGCTCACGAGAGGTAGATCGTGGGCCGAGGCCTTCAAAACATCTGAAATCTTCCAAGTCAGGGAAGAAAGGGAAAGCTTAGGAGGAGGAGAAACAGTGACCGTTGGATCGAGCACTGTGAGATATCTGGACCGTGGGAATTGACATCCAGACAATTAGAAGAGCGCAAAAGAGGAGATCAGATTTGGGCTATCAGATCTGAGTGCGAGGACCAACAACCGTTGGATCCAGGAAAGGTGCATGAGGGTTAAACCCTTCGAAAGTATAGAGGAGAATGGACTTTGCCAAGTCCCGAAGTTCCGAAATCATCAAAACCGTCCATCGTCAGGGTAGACAGATGGCAGCAGATCTGAGAGTTCGAGGATTTAGACTTCAAAAGATTCGAAAGGGAAAGAGTGGAGTTGATCCTAGCCATTGGTGCTGGGAAGGAAACGTGGTGGAAGATCAACATTTTGTTGACTCGCACATCAGGAAAGTCAAAGACAATAGTTGTGACGACTCACGAAACAAGAACTCGTGATTTGATCACAACCGTTGGATCACGGAGGATTGCAGATCATTGATTTGATGCGGGTGAATTTTGGGAAATCGAGGATTGGGAAAGACCTGATCTGCAAGAAAGGATCTAGACCGTTGGATCACGGGAGATCATGGATCATTGATCTAATGTCGTCGGGAGTTCGGGGATCAGAAGAGTTAGGGTTGACTCACATCCAAATACCCGATACACGAAGCCGCGATTTGATCCTAGCCGTCCATCGAGAAGGGACGTGTGGCGAGAAGTCAACATTTCGCTGACTCGCAAATCGCGAAGTCTGAGTTCGTGAAAGGATCACAATCATTGATCGAAGGAGGGATCTAGACCGTTCATCTAGAAAGTGAATAACAAGAAATCGAGAGTCGGGGAAACAAAGGTAAGCCGACTTCCAAAGTCGCGAAACGCGAAATCCCGATTCACGGGAGAGGAGATCAGGACCGTTGGATTGTGAGAGAGTGTGGTCACAACTTGAGGACATATAAAGGAAGGGGCTAGCATGGAAAGCTATCACCTGTTGCTCAAACCCTTCAAAAGGGGGCTCAGGAAAGAGTTGCGGATTGGAAGAACCTGCAACAAAAGAAAGGGGAAACTAAAGAGAGTTAAGAAAAAGCGAAATTTATTTATGCCCCATTGTGGGTGTGTGATAAAATAGTATTAGAGTCTCGTTACAACACTTGGCCTGCTTGGGCTTATAGATCAGTCACTTAAAAACAATATTTGGAGTACCTTTAAAGGAGTGACACCCTACCTTGCCTCTTTCTTAAAAGTCTGGTTAAAAATTCTATTAAAGAAAAGAGTGAAACTTTCTACTATGTGTATGCATTTAAGAAATTGAACCGTGTATTGTTCATAAACTGATATACTATTAGCTAACAATAAGTGTTTTTGTCAACACTCGAGCAGTCAGTGAATCACAGGAAAATTCCAAGACTAAAGGGTGGTGATGTGTCATGAAGTGGGGGATGGCTCCCACAATAGAGACGAAGAATCCGACGAAAGGAGGGTGGTGGAAACCCCTCTAGATCTGGATGAAACTGTAAGGAGCCTCAGGGCCGAGTTACAGAGTTTCAAGGTCGACAACAAGAGATTGATAAAGGAGTAAGAGAAACAAACAAAAATTAATGCAGTCTTGCTATAGAGCTTATCCGACATATAGAGGCAACTGCAGCATGAACCTTGAACTAGTCATGTGGATCGAAGACATAAGAAGAGAAGTCAGAGTCCACCTGAGATCCGAAAACATGACTCCCTAAGTGACCCCACTGGGAGAAGTACCACGAAGAAGGTCCAACCTGGAGGCAGGGGACACTCACCAGGAGAGTCCTCTGGAAAGGAAGCTGACAACTCTGAAGGATCTTCTAGTAATAGGGCTAGCTCGCATCCTCACAGGAAAGGAAAGAAATGGAAGCATTCCAAAACCCATAGTCCTGAAGATTTCAAGAAATCCAAACCACCCTCTTTTGATGGAGAGATTAAGAAGGGAGAAGAGGCGGAAGCTTGGCTGCTTAGTTTAAATAAGTATTTCAGAGTCCATGACTACTCTGAAAACTTGAAGGCTCGAATAGCCATCTTCAACCTGAATGGAAAGGCTTCTGTATGGTGGGAAGACCTTAGGAATGTGAAAGGAGTCCATGAGAAGGACTTGTCATGGAAAAAGTTTGAGAAATACTTCAAGAAGAAATATATGTCAGAAAAATACATGGATGGGAAAACTAAGGAATTCTATGAGCTCTGGCAGGGGCATCTCACCATAGATGAATTTGTCAATAAATTCCTTGAATTACTGAGGTATGTACCCTACATAAAAGACGAAAAATAAAAAATGCAATAGTTCATTAGTGGGTTACCTCAGACCTACCGGGATAGGATTGAGTTCGATGAACCAAAGAGCTTAGAAGAAGCTATCCGAAAGGTGAGGTATTGTTATGAACAGTTTGGGAGTAAGACAAGACCCCACGAGGACTGGAAGAAGAAGAATAGTTCAAGATTCCAGAATAAAGGGTTTAAATCCTCAAGATTTAAGAACTATGGAAAATATTATAGAGGGATCCTTTCGGCTAGAAGTGTATATCAACAAAATTTCCCTTATCAAAGTAGAAAAAAACCTTTTAAGACAGTCCCAACAAAGACCGATAACCTCAAGAAGGAACCCTTAAAATGCTGGGGTTGTGGAGAAGATCATAAATTGAGGGACTGCCCACACAAACAACAGAACAATAAGAGAGTCTATAATATCCAAGAGGCTACCACCATCAATGATGTGGCTAGGAGCATGCCACAAATCTATGCAGCCTTGGACAATAATCAAGCCGACCACCAAGCTTCAGTAGTGGAACTGGAAGGTATGATCACCAACCATCTAGTTTCTATTTTAATTGATCCAAGTTCTAATTTGAGTTATGTGGCCCCTCAGGTTGTTGATAAGTGTAAACTGCAACCAATTAGACAAGTTAAACCGTGGTTGGTGCAATTAGTCACTGGGACCAAAAGAAAGGTGGCAGAGGCCATACCATCCTGTCAATTCATCATGGGTGGATTGCCCACCCGAGCGACCCTTAACGTACTTCCCCTAGGTTCGTATGATTTGTTGATTGGTATGGATTGGTTGGTTTCTTATAAAACTAAAGTGGACTATTATCATAAAACTTTAGAATGTGTAAACGAAGAAGGGAGAATGATGACCCTTCAAGGGATTCAAAAGCCTGTCTCAGTGAGACAAATATCGACCCTTTAAATGAAGAAGTATTGTAGAAAAGGGTGTTCTTTATATGCAATATAGGTGTTGGAATCCATTGAGGACAACAAACCAAACCTAGAGGACCACCCCATATTAAGAGAATACAAGGACATGTTTCCCGAAGAAGTACCAGGTCTACCTTCGAGAAGGGATATTGATTTCTCGATAGATCTTACACCAGGAGCGATACCGACATCTAGAACGCCATATAGGATGAGCATGCCAGAGCTGGTTGAGCTTAAGCTACAGCTAAAGGAGATGATGGACAAAGTCTACATCTGACCTAGTGTATCTCCATGGGGAGTGCCCATGTCGTTTGTGAAAAAGAAAGATGGCAGACTCCGACTGTGTATAGATTACAGACAACTTAATAAGACAACCATAAAGAACAAGTACCCCTTACCAAGAATTGATGACCTGTTTGACCAATTGGGAGGTGCTTCCATCTTCTCGAAGATCAACTTAAGGACTGGATACCACCAAGTCCGGATTAAGGATGAATAAATCCACAAAACAACCTTTAGAATGAGGTATGGTCACTATGAATTTGTGGTGGTGCCATCTGGGTTAACCAATGCCCCTGCCACTTTTATGTGCTTGATGAATAATGTACTCAACAAATTTTTGGACAAAGTTGTATTGGTTTTCATTGATGATATCCTAATATACTCCAAGAACAGGGAGGAGCACGAAGAACATCTTAGACTTGTACTTAGAGCATCAACTCTACGCTAAGTTTAGCAAGTGCAACTTATTTCAAAAGCAAGTCCGTTATTTAGGCCATGTCATTTCTAAGGAAGGGGTGGCAGTGGACCCCGATAAGATCATATCTATTATGGAATGGCCTACCCCAAAGGATGTATTAGACATCATATCCTTTATGGGCTTATAAAGATACTATATAAGGTTCATAAAAGGATTTTCCAAGATTGGTTGTCCAATCACTGCCCTTCAGAAAAAGGGGATCAAATTCATTTGGACATCAAAATGTGAAGAAAGATTTCAGGAACTGAAATACCTCCTGACCCATGCACCCGTGCTGAAGATTGCGGACCCGGATAATGATTTCCTCGTGTGTACAGATGCCTGCAAGGAAGGACTCAGATGAGTCCTTATGCAAGAGGGATGTGTAATTTGCTATGCGTCTCGAAAATTAAACGAGCATGAGATCAATTATATGACCCATGACCTAGAGTTGGCTGCCATAGTACATGCTTTAAAAATGTGGAGGCACTACCTCCTGGGAACGAGATTTGTGCTTATGACAGACCATTGTGGGTTGAGGCACCTGTTTGATCAACCAAAGCTCAATGCCAGGCAAGCTAGGTGGATGGATCTTCTTAGTGTTTTTGATTTCGAATTAAAACACATCAAAGGAAAGGAAATTAGGGTGGCTGATGCCCTTAGCAGAAGTATAAAAATGATTCATCTAGCAGTAGTAAGCACCCGTGAAACGAATGTCATGGAAAGAGTCAGAAATGCACAAAAGACAGATGCATTCTTCAAGACCGTGACCTCATACCTAAGACAAGAGCCTGCAGGACTAAAGTATGAAGGCTACCAAATGCTCGAGGAAGGGCTGTTGACTTACATAAACAGATTGTATATTCTGAACTGTGACAACTTGAAGAGGTTCATAATGGATGAACTGCATAAGAGACCATATACTGGTCACCCAGGATATTAGAAGATGATCACGACCACTAAGAAACAATTCTATTGGCTTGGGTTAAAGAAGGACATAACTAACTATGTAGCTACGTGCCTAGAATGCCAGCAAGTTAAGGCAGATCACCAACATCCAACATGATTATTACAACCCCTACCAATCCTAGAATGGAAATGAGAAACCATCTCCATGGATTTCATCACCGGATTACCAAAGTCGACCAAGCAAAATGATGCCATCTTGGTCATGGTGGAAAAACTAAGTAAGTCTTCTCATTTCATTCCTGTCAAATCAACTTACAAGGCCATAGATATTGCCAACATATTCATGAAGGAGATATTTAGACTACATGGCATGCCCAAGGAAATTGTATCTGACCGAGATACCAAGTTCAATTCAAACTTTTGGAAATCCCTAATGGCCGGTCTGGAGACAAAATTACTATTTAGGACATCTTATCACCCTAAAACCGATGGACAAACAGAAAGAGTGAACCAAATAGTAGAGGACATGCTAAAGATTCATGTAATGCATCAACCTAAGAAGTGGGAAGACTACCTACCATTGGTAGAGTTTGGCTACAACAACGATTATCAGGGATCCTTGAAGATGAGCCCTTTTGAAGTCCTCTATGGTAGACAGTGCAAGATTTCAATCAGCTAGAGTAATCCAGTGGACTTAATTACAATCGGACCCGACAAGCTGAAATAAATGGAACAACAAGTGGTGCAGATAAGGTAAAATCTGAAAATTGCTCAGGACCGACAAAAAAGTTACGCCGACAGAAAGAGAACTCCCCGAGAGTTCAAAGCTGGAGACCATGTCTATCTCAGAGTTAGACCCCAGAAGATTTCTCTGAGAATGGGAGCCTGTGCCAAGTTGGCACCTCGGTATTGTGGACCCTTTGAAGTCTTATATAGAGTGGGACCTGTAGCCTATAGGATAACACTTCCTCCCACAGTAAAGGCACATAATGTTTTCAATGTTTCATTATTTAAGAAATATGTACATGATGCTAATCATATAATTGATTGGTCTGTGATCCAGGTGGAACCGGAGGGACAATTCCTGCCAGAACCCCAATGCATACTAGACAGGAAGGAAACATCACTCAGGAACCGAACCATTGCATAGGTCAAGGTGCAATGGAAACACTTTGACCCAGATGAGGCTACGTGGGAAATGGAAGATGGCATGAGACAAGCATATCCGATTTTGTTTACTTCTGTACATACCTATCATGTTGATAGATATAACATCGAGGATGATGATTCCTTTAAGGGGGAAGGGAATTGTAACACCCTATTTCCCCCAGTCTGTAAATATAACTTTATTGGCCAGGAACTATGGCAAACTCAAAGTGTGAATGTTTGATTTGGTGGACCTTTGTATGAAGGTCGATGAATGTAAAACTTGTTATTTTAATAGATAATGGAAATGTGTTGCATGACTGCTGAGAAGGGGATGTGCTAAGAGAGACCACAATTTCTAATGAAAAGACGGTGGAGGGGACCCAGAATGGTTGCGTTAACCTCGACTGAACCAGTACCATGCTGGTTTTAATTGATCAAGATTGGAACAACCCTCTGACCCGAAATTAATTACAGTCAGGCTGGTAGGTGGGAAAGCCTCAAGAGTTAATGAGGGGATGGGGCAGACCGCCCATATGTAAGGCTTTCAGACCTGACCACAGACAAAGATTTCGAGCCACACACAATCTTGCTAAGGAAGGCAAGAAAAGAAGCGTGGTGTGGGCAGGGGGAGGGCCTGCGAAGAATGCAGAGAGGAGAGTGGAAAATCTCAGGTTCAAGGAAGGATTGAAAGTGAAAGTGATTTCTGATCACAAAGAATAGAGATTGAGTCAGGAGAAGGAGAGTAACCTTCATTCTCATCTATTCTTATAAAGGGAGAAGGAGAGTAACCTTCGTCCCTAGCTTCCGTTGAGCTGGAAGTGAGAGATTGAATCTCAAAGCATCATGGCCTAAGCTCGGGGGTGGCTAGTGATAAATCCATTGGGAGTGATTGAGCCTATGGTTGGGTGGAAACGAGCACCCCTCTCAACAGTCGCATCACGTCTTATGGTTATTATAAGTGTTTTTATGCCTTGTGCTTTGAATTGGAAATAATGAATGCATGACTTGTATTTATATGCCTATAATGGTTTCTGTATTGAATGATTAAGTTATAAGTATGTGTTCGTTCCTTGAGAACTTTCATATCTGCTTGATTTCCTTATGCTCTAGTTTAATTCCTCGGAAGCACTTTCCCAGATAATTTCGTCACCGTCCTAGAGTTGCGTGAGTACTTCCTTGATTGCGGAAGTTGAACCCTGCAATCACTACGAGGATGAAGTCTAATAAGCTAAGGAGAGGTAGTGCAGGTATGCACCGAGTCTCTGCAAGGTGGGCAGAGACCAAGACCATATTAAGTCCTAGAGTTGAGGAATGAATGTAAGGAGTGTGTGGGAGAATGCTTTGAAGCGTTACGTTCAAAAGAAAGAGTGCAAAACTCTTAAGTCCTTCAGATCCAACAAATCTCAGGAAGAATAGTGAGGTTCAAGTATCGAAATTGAATATCCTTTCGTTTAGAAGAGGAACAGATGATGAGCATTCAAGAGAACCCAGGGTCTGTCGTGACTGTTAGATTTGAAGAAGGGGTGCAGGCATTAATGCCTCTACTTCTTCAATTGTCGCAAATCCGCACGTCGGGATATTCGCACGTTGGCGTGACTAAAATCCTGAAACCTAAAGCTGTGATGTGATCTAGATCGTAGATCTAAGGATCTATCAGGACCCTCCTTAATCATCGGAATCGCGAGATCGGGGATTCACACATCAGGAGATCCGTACGTTGGCACGACTAAACTTATGAAACCCGAAGTTGCGATGTGATCTGGACCATTGTATCAAGGAAGGTCATGGACCGTCGATCTGAAGCGAGCAGATTAACACAAGAGTATGTGGGAATTCAAAATCCCCTAAGAACCAAGCTCAGAAGAGATAAGCGCTTTTTAAGAGCACAGATGAGGTCCAAGAGGCGAACTTGTTTCAAGTTCATAAACTCTGGAAGGAAAGCGGAAGTAGAGACCCATATATCAGGGTTCAGAGGAGGTAGATCGGGGACCGAGGCCTTTAGAACATATGAAATCTTCCAAGCCAGGGAAGAAAGGGAAATCTTAGGAGGAAGAGCAACAATGACCGTTGGATCGAGCACTGTGAGAGATCTGGACCATGGGAATTCATGTCCAGACAATTAGAAGAGCGTGTAGGAGGATATTAGATCTAGGCTATCAGATCTGAGTGCGAGGACCAACAGTTGTTGGATCCAGAAAAGGTGCACGAGGGTTAAACCCTTCGAAAGTATATAGGAGAATGGAATTTTCCAAGTCCCAAAGTTAGGAAATCATCAAAACTGTCCATCGTCAGGGTAGACAGATGGAAGCAGATCCAAGAGTTTGAGGATTCAGACTTCGAAAGATTCACAAGGGAAAGAGTGGAGCTGATCCTAGCTGTTGGTGTTGGGAAGGACACGTGGTAGAAGATCAACATTTCGCTAACTCTCACATCGAGAAATTCAAAGGCAAGAGTTGTGAAGACTCGCGAAACATGAACTTGTGATTTGATCACAGCAGTTGGATCACAGAGGATTGCGAACCGTTGATTTGATGCGGTTGAATTTTGGGAAATCAGGGATCGGGAAAGACCCAATCCGCGAGAAAGGATCTGGAGCATTAGATCATGGGAGATCGTGGACTATTGATCTAACACCGTCGGGAGTTCGGGGATCGAAAGAGTCAGGGTTGACTCACATCCAAATACCCGATACCCGAAGCCACGATTTGATCCTAGCCGTCCATCGAGAAGGGACGCGTGGCGAGAAGTCAGGGTTTTGCTGACTCGCATCTCGCGAAGTCTGAGTTCGCGAAAGGATCACAGTCGTTGATCGAAGGAGGGATCCAGACCGTTCATCTAGAAAGAAAATATCAAGAAATCGGGAATTGGGAAAACAAAGGTAAGCCAACCTCCAAAGTCGTGAAACTCGAAATCCTGATTCGTGAGAGAGGAGATCAGGACCGTTGGATCGAGGGAGAGTGTGGTCACAACTTGAGGACATATGAAGGAAGGGGTGCTATCATGGAAAGCTAGCACCTTTTGCTCAAAACCTTCAAAAGGGGGCTCAAGAAAGAGTCGCGGATTGGAAGAACCTACAACAGAAGAAAGGGGAAACTAAAGAGAGTTAAGAAAAAGCGAAATTTATTTATGCCTCGTTGTGGGTGTGTGACAAATTGGTATGGGGCTAGCATGGAAAACTAGCACCTGTTGCTCAAACCCTTCAAAAGGGGGCTCAAGAAAGAGTCACAGATTGGAAGAACCTGCAACAGAATAAATGGGAAACTAAAGAGAGTTAAGAAACAACAAAATTTATTTATGCCCCATTGTGGGTGTGTGACAATAATGTGCAAGTCGTGGATCTGTGAAAAGGTCACAAAGAAGATGTTATCTTTGGTTTTTTGAAGATGATATGCACCAGGTTGGTCCATTGGTTTGAGATGATATGCACCAGGTTGGTCCATTGGTTTAAGATGATATGAACTAGGTTGGTCCATTGGTTTGAGATAATATGCACTAGGTTGGTCCATTGGTTTGGAATGATATGCACCAGGTCCTCTTCATGAGTAAACAAATGTCTTTTATGTGTTTGTTTGAGGCTTGTATCATGCATGGTATGGCACATGCTTAAGACATGTATTGGATACCTTTTGGTGCATGGTTGCACATGGTTGAGGTTCATGTCTTGGTGATATTGATACATGCTTGAGACATATCCTTAGTAATTGGTTTCATTGTTAGAGGCACAACTTTGTGACATTGGCATATACTTGAGGTATATGGCACATGGTATGATACATGCTTGAGGTACATTGTGGCACATGGTTTGGATATTTGGGCATATGCTTGAGGTACACTTTGATGATGTTATGGTACAATGATTAGATCATATCTTGACTATCTTGTTGTCTGGTTTGGTATATGTTATGGTAAGGTTGTCACATGCTTGAGGCACTTCATTGATGAGATCTTATGGTATATGGTGTATGGCATGATTGAGACATATCATGAGTGATATGGTATATGGTTGAGGCACATGTTTTGGTTCATGAGTTGATGATGATATGTTACATTGCTAAAGGAACTTCTTGGTGATCTTGGTACATGGTATGGTACATGTTCGGGTACATGATTGATGTACATGGTATGGTACAGGTTTTGGTACATGGTTGATGCATGATATGGTATATGTTTGATACATGGTTGATGTACATGGTATGGTATATGTTTTGGTACATGGTTGATTTCATGGAATGGTACGTGGTTGATGTACATGGTTTGGTGATGGTTTTGGTATCCATGTGAGTGTATCTGGTTATAGTTGGTTGATGATGGTATCTCAATGACGATGACAGTGACAGTGAAAGTGACGGTGACAGTGATAGGTTGGATGATTAGTTGATCATCAATGATAGGTTGATATGACAGTGGTAGTCACAGGTTGATGTGACAGTGACAGTGACAGGTTGGTTTATGTATTAGTGATAGTGGCAGTGAAAATATCAGTGTTAGTGATAGGTTGAGTCTACACTTACATTTCAGGGTGGTAGGACGGGGCAAGGAAAGGGGGTTGTAGCCTCCTTCCGGTTGGTGCCATAGAATTTAGAGAGTCATAGATTCCTTTAGGTTGGAGCCTGTAAATTAGGGGGTCATAGCCTCCTTCCAGTTGGAGACGAAGAACACAAGGAGTTGGAGCTTCCTTTAGGTTGGAGCCTGTAAATCATGGGGTCATAGCCTCTTTCCGGTTGGTGCCAGAGAATTCAGAGAGTTGTAGATTCCTTTAGGTTGGAGTCTGTAAATCAAGGGGTTGGTGCCTCCTTCCAGTTGGTGCTTCCTATGAATGCATTCTTGATATATATAAGAAATCATTCTGTGGTTTTCTCCCATTTGGGTTTCCACGTAAATTTTGGTGTACTATGTATCTGTTGTTTTTTATTATGCACCGATGAATGATATTGTTTATGATGCAATGATATATTGAATGCATAAGTGATAAATATTGAATATTTCCGATAAAGTTGAAGCTATTAAATACTGTCGATTGAGTTGAAGTTTATATATATACTACGATTGAAAGTGGTGAAAGTGCTCAGACTGATTCACCCCCCTCTCAGTATTCCAACAATTGGTATCAGAGCAGGTCCTTCAAGAAAACAATTTAACCACTGGAAGGACGATCATGGAGTATGCTAATATTGGAGGACCATAGTTTGATGGACATAACTATGCCTTCTGAAGTAGAATAATGAAAACATATATACAAGAACAAAGATTTGATGTTTGGAAAGAAGTAGTAGATGGATATACAACACCTACCACTATTTCAACAAATAGAGATGGGAAGAAACTCGATGAAAAAAATTTGAAGGCTACAAATGTGATTTTGAATGGTCTAGATGACTCAGTATATGTCAAAGTTATCTACTGTGATTCTGCAAAGGATATTTGGGACAAACTCCAGAATGTCTATGAAGGAGAGGCCAAAGTCAAAGGGGCCAAGCTTCAAACCTATAGAGGTCAATTTGAACAACTGAAAATGAAGGAAGATGAAGATATTGCATCCTACTTTTACAAGTTGATGAAATGATGGACATTATTAAAGGCTTGGGAGAAGAAGTAAAAGAACCAATCATTGTCCAGAAGATACTAAGGTCTCTTTCAATGAGTTTTGATCCTAATATTTCAACACTAGAATAAAGAGTAGATATTGGTACGATAAGCATGGACGAGCTACATGTAATATTTACAACTTATGAGATGAGAACATAACAGGAGAACCCATCCAAGAAGGAAGCAACTTTCAAAGCATCCAAGAAGACAAAGAAGAAGAATAGGCACAAGTCAAAGTCAAATTGTACCTGCAGTGATGATTCCGAAAAAGATGAAGAAATAACCAACTTTGTAAGGAAGATGAAGAGATGAACCAACAAGTATAAAGGTATGCTTCCCTTAAAACGTTTTAATTACGATAAAATTGGTCATTTTGAAAATAAATGTCCTTATGCTAAGAAGTGCGATAGTGATGAAGAAGAAGATCCAAAGAAACAAAAGAAATATCAAAAGGGAAACAAGAAAGGAAATAAAATGATAGTCTTCAAGAAAAATATCTACTCAAGAGAAGACAATTCCTCATCTGATGAAGATGCTGAAAGCGATGGTGACTCTGAAAGAGTACTCTTTATGGATATATAAACTAAGAAAAGAACTCCTGAAAGTGACAAAGAAGAAGGTGAAGTTGATCTTGAGGAAAAATTAATCAACACCTTAACTGAGCTGAAGAAAGAAAGGAAGAAAAACAAATCATTCAAAGAAGAAATCATTTCCTTAAAAAATCAACTTGAAGAAGGAAAGAGGACAGAAGAAGTAATGCAGATTTAGATGATTAAGAAAGAAAAGGAGTGTGAGAATCTTGAAGAAGAAGTTGTGTCATTGAGAGTTGAAGTGAACAAGCTCAACAAGAATTTGAAAAGTTCTCAAGTGTTATAAAACATTCTCAATAGTCAAAGGCCATACAGTGACAAGTGTGGACTAGGATACAAGAAAGTTAATTTTGAGGAAGGTTCAAGCTCCACGACGAAACATAACAACAATGTTATGCAGAAGTTATCAAAAGAAGGAATCATGGTCAACAAGAGTTAGAGAGGAATGAATACATAAGACCTTCTACATTCAGACAACAAGGAAGCTTCAAACATCGTGAAGGAAACAACCAAAGAGAATATTGTGATCAGTAAAGACAATTCAAATGGACTACACCACAAAGAAGATCATTGACTCTCAGGTATCAACATTTCTTTTTGGGTCATTGTTTTACATGTAATAACTTTGGACATAAAGCTGTAGATTGTAGAGCATATGGAAGAAATGTTCAAGCAAGAGATGGTTATGTGGCTCTCTCCAAAATTGAATGTTATAAATTCCACAATTATGGTCACATAGCTCAAAATTGTAGAAGTGTGATAGAGATTCCCATGAAGGAAAACACTGATGTCATATACAAGAAGGTTTGGAGAAGAAATAAAAAAGAAGAAGAGCAGGTGAATGAAGCCTAGGTCCCAGAGATTGTACTCACAAGATTTACACCAGCGCAAGATGATGATGAATATACAGGAAATGAGGAAGATGTTAGAATCCAAGAAGAGGATGAAGAGGAAGAAGTTAGAATTCAGGAAGAAGATGAAAAGAATGTTAGAATTAAGGAAGAAGAAGATGTCTCCACAGATGAAGCAAAAGATTAATCCGCATCAGAGCGGGTATTTTTCTGAGCCATTTGGCTTGGAGTCTTCTAGTAAATATGAATATTGAATAGGGGAGTCTAAGCAACAACTCTACGGATCAGAGAAATTTCTTTCAAAGAGTCTGAAGTGTTTGCAGATTTTGGAAAGACAATTTCAAAATGGGTTGATAACAGAAGTGCAAAATGTCTTGTGACAGTTTGATTGTTTGAGGAGCATATTTTGGAACACATTCTCATGCAGGTATCAACTAGAAGTTACGAAGAATATGAATGACACACTTTTCATGCATAAATTCATGATTGTATTGAGGATTCCAGACATGTATTTAAACATGGATATATTCAGTACAGATTGTTGCAGACATGTAGAGTCGGATTTGCAGGTTGAACAAATAGATTGAGAAATGAAGAATATGTCGTGATCAATTGTAGCAGATGATTCAACATCATGTGTAGTTGTGTAGCAGAGTCATGGATAATTTCTTATGAAATATGGACAAAGATGGATTCCATGAGATATTTGGAAGGTCCACTAGAGAATACATAAGACATGAATCAAAGAAGATATATGACAATGGGTGAAATCATATTAATAATTGGAATCAGTGGAATTAGTGGAATTAGTGGACAAGTGGAATCAGTTAGTCATAGGAAATAAAGAAGTGAAAGGCACATCAAAATAGGGAAGATAAACTGTCAACAAAAGCTATATCATCAGAAGGAAATTGTTGAATGATATGATCATTAAGGAGTGAACATGATAAGCTATGAATATTTGAAGACAAGTAACTTTGAATGCTTTTTATATATGCCAGTGAATTACAAGAGGAAGCACCAATGGACAAAGAGAAACATAAAAGAGAAAATAAAGAGTATGCAGGAAGTCCCAAATTGATCTACATGATATCTTGTAGAGAAGTCAAGGGGAGAGAAATGACCAGAGAGAGACCAGATTAGAAGCATGAAGATATGGGGAGACATATCGATAGGGGGAGTTACCCTTTTTGCCCATGATGTCAAAGGGAGAGAAAAATAATGATCATAAGAGAAATATCAGAAGCATGAAGACAGGGGGAGAAGCCCCAAAGAGAGATACCCTTTGCCATTGATGTCAAAGGGTGAGAGAAACATGAGGAGAGAAAGATTAGGAGCATTGGTCAAAGGTGGAGTATGAGTGTTGCCATCAATTCCAAAGGGGGAGATTGTTGGATAGTTGGTTGTCATCGATGTCGACAAACATGGTTGCCATTGATGTCAATATAAGTGATGGGTGTATTTGGAGAAGTCTCCAAAGTGGTCCCCTTATGGCGTATCTTTAAGCATGGCCCTAACGGGAAGACACTTTGAAGAAGTCTACGAGAAACCCAGAGGTGTGGTCATGAAGCTCGAAGTTGTTTGAGGAATAAGGACATGAAGGACAATGTAAATGCAGGTAACACACTAATATATGGATAATCCTTGTCCTTCCATTTCCAATGGTAGGTGGTAGGCCACGTGGTTCCTCACAGTTTAGGATTTATGCCCTCATGAAGTTGAAAGCCCCAAAGAATGGTCAAGAAGCCCCTAAACGGTTATAAAAAGAAGTTATAAGTCATTAATTAAAGGGTAAAATGGTTATAACAAGAAAGTATAGGTTGGCCCTAAAGTTAAGGATAAAAGTCAGATGGACAAGTATAAATACACTTCAAGAAGCCTCTCATTCTTACACACACAAGTTCAATGATTATCTATCTTTCAAGTGATCTTTTGCTAAATATTTTTGAAGCATATATGAGGTAGAGAAGTTCGAGGTAGTGAAGGGAAGAAAAGAGAAAATTATACAAACTAACTTTCCGAGGTTATCCACAGGTCACAGTGGAGCAAGGCGCGAACATCTGTAGGTCGTAGCGGAGCAAAGCACAGACTGCCACAAGTTGATAGTGTACAAGTCACAGATCTATGAAATGGTCATGAAGAAGATGCTATCTTTGGTTTTCTAAAGATGATATGCACTAGGTTGGTCCGTTGGTATGAGATGATATGCAACATGTCCTCTTCATGAGTAAAGGTATGTCTTTTATGTGTTTGTTTGAGGATTGTATCATGTATGGTATGGCACATGCTTAATTCATGTCTTGGAGACCTTTTGGTACATGGTTGAGGTTCATGTCTTGGTGATATTGATACATGCTTCCAAGAATAAATTATGATCTCCAACCTTATTTACATTTATTGGACCCATTCCTTATCATTAAAGGCCTTCTTATCAACTTTCAAGGCAAGACGACGATTCTAATGGTATTTTACGTCAAAGTGAGTATGGTGCCTAAGGAGGAACATCACTATGAAATATAAGTTTAATGTGAAACAATTTTGAAAACATCAATAAGCCAAATTTAAAAATAGTATAACATAGATGATGATTTTGCAGAGATTTATTAGCTTTGGTGAAGAAACCTTCCAAACAAGAGTTAGACTTTGGCCTCCGAGGCTTATTTGTGCACATTTTTGGGTTCTAGCCAAAACGAATATGTGAAATCTAGAAGAGGTTATATGGATGTTTCTAGGATTTGTGTTAATAATGAAATAAATGGAATTTTATTTTAAGGCTTATAAGTACAAAAATGCAGATTAAAAAACTTCTCATCAAGCATTCCATTTGAGCTTCCGAGTTTATGAAAGGCATAGATCTAAAGGTGAAATGGGGCATCT
>JZKD02S2048982.1:27062-42033 GCA_000966675.3 Picea glauca
GCATTTCTTTATTATATCTCCGATCTCATTTCGTGCCGAAAATAATCTGGATCAGTGGTATCAGAGCAGGCTGCTCTTGATCGTTTTTTCAGTGCATGTCCCCGACGAGGTCTGATTATAGCAAGTTGGGCCTCGAGCTTGTCTCTCTTGAATACAATCCCTCTTGCACACCCAATAAACCCTCAATGGCAGAAGAAAAGAAAAACGACAGAGTAGACAATCCTATCAATCTGTTGCTTGAGCAAGCTCTCATGCGACAGAGGGATGAAATGATGGAGAATTTTGCACGCATCCTTCAACGCCTACCGATAGCATCAGACACATCTTCATCAAGTGGTCACTTTGGAGGCACCTCGCCTTTCAAGGTACAAGTTAATTTTGATATTCTTGTATTTGAAGGACAGATAGATGTAGAAGCCCTGGAATTTTTTTTAACTCTGCTAGAAGGTTATTTCTTTGTTCACAATTTTTTCGACAAAGAAAAGATCACCTTCACACTCCTTAAAGATCTCCCTCATGTCAAACATTGGTGGGAAATTTACTGGGAGCAAAGTTCCACAGAGGAGTCTGGAATATATGGGGCCGATCTCACTTGGGATTTTTTTGTGGATGCAGTAGATAAACAGTATTACCCTGTTGGCAACTATGAGGACTAGTACATTAGATGGACCACACTGCGGCAAGAGAGAGGCCAAGTAGTTTCGAAGTTTACCAATATCTTCCATACCTTGAGCACCAAGCTGGGTATCAAAGACTCCGAGCGACATTTGGTTCTGAAATACCATGGGGCTCTACACAGATACATCCAAACTGAAATGGATTTTCTGGACATCTCATCACTCGGTGCTGCTTATCGATATGATGTTAAATTGAGCAGAAATTTAAGCAACAGAACAAACGAGAATTCAGGTCTGCAAATCCGCAACAACCAAAGTATGACAAAGACAACCCTAACAAAAAGTCTTCTGAAAACCAGTCCAAGTCACAGGAAAAGAATGGTCACAGAAAGACAAAGAAGGACACCGAAAAATGGTGTGATTTCCATAAAAGCCTCTGGCACAACACCAATGAATGTCGTTCAAAATAGTCATTGGTGGCCGAGATCAAAGACAAGGAGTCGAACCCTGATTCTGAATCTGATTCTGAAAATAATAGTAAAGGACAAATCATTGATGCAGACCCCACTGTTATTGTCACAACCGCAACAATTCAACCAGAAGAGTCAACAGATCCTGAAGAGGGGGAGCGTATTTTTCATTCACAGATGTGGGTGAAGGGGACCCCGCTGCATTTTATTGTTGATAGCAGAAGCCAAAAAAACCTCATCTCAGCAGAGGTCGTCAAACAGTTGGGATTGTCGACAACACCACACCCGCAACCATACAACATCGGGTGGCTTCGGCAANGGGCCAACCATATATGTGGAGACGCCATGTTGTTTATGAGTCTCGACCCCGTAGTGTCATTGTTACTTTGGGGGGTCATCTCTATAGAATACCAGAGGTAGTTCCGACTACTGTTACACCTAAAAAGTGTCGCAAGTTAGTATCTCATACTGCAAAATTCAGCTTCTTCACAATCTGTTCAAAAGGAGAACAAAAGGACATTGCAACCTCTATAGCCTTGCCCCAAGCACCTTCTATCCAACAAAAGCAGGTCGAAAAGGCTGCAGAAAAGTGTAAAGATTCCTTCTGCACATCGACCTCTCATGTATCTCGACTTGTTGAACAGCCTCAACCTCAACATGTTTGTGACATATTTCCACAAACTGAGTAGCACAACGTCTCCAACAAGACAAGCAACTCACCAAGATGCAGATTCAACAAATGTTTTTCCCTCTCCCTCGGGAACTCAACGCAATGGATACCATTGCTTACTAAGGAGGGAGGATTGATCCATTAGGATATTGGTGGCCACCCACCTTTTCCAAATGGCTCAAAACAATTTTCTGGCAATTTTGGCAGGTTTTAACTTCCGGGGCCATTTTGAGGGTCCAAATGAATGTTTTTGGAGATCAATGTTCTCAATGATAGTCAAAGGCATGATTGAACCCCCAAAATGAATCTCCTCGACGATACCTTTCCAACGAGCTATCACACGCCTAAAACGGAGATCATATGCAAAAGTTACGACCTCGAGAAGTTGATGTACTCACTTACGCAAACGGGGCCCACATGACTTTTGGCACTTCATCTCCTAGGGTTAGGTTTTTGGATGTCTAGGGTTTTTGGCATTTCTGCTTATTGTAAAAATCCCTTCAGAGCCTCATTGTAATCATCTTCTTGCGAATGTGAGTAGCTGTCACATCTCTTCTCAGAGATAAGCTGCCACCATTCTAGCGAGTCTTTCACTCTGTATTTTTACAGTCTNCGATATCTCTGTGCATTTCTTTATTATATCTCTGATCTCATTTCGTGCCAAAAATAATCTGGATCAGTGATTTCCAGGTCATGTTTTTGCAGGCCATTTTCCCGCACCCATTCTCGTTGGCGCATGAAGTTGCATGTTTTTTAGATCCAACGATCAACAATCGGAGGGTGCCGACGGTGATCAAATTTCACCGTCACATAGAAGGGGGGGTGTCGTAATGGAAACCGTCAATTTTTTTTCAAATGACGTGGCTCATCCTAGTGGATTGCACCCCCCTCCTTGGTGGTTTCCAAAACCACCAGAGGACCCCCCATGACACAGTTTCACGGGTGCAGCTTGTGGTTTCGCCTAACAGGTGAGCACCCCATCGTGTCTCCACCTCACCTCCCACTAATCATCCTATCATTGTTGCCACCATGGAAATATACATCACCCCTCTGCCGCTTTATCTGACACGTGGCCCCCACATCATGATGACGCCAACATGCATAAAAATTCCCAAATTTTTCCAATTTTGCCTATTTTTGAAATTTTCCAAAAATGCCCAATTTCAAAATTTCTTTCGGGGCGCCATTGTAGCTCTAAAATTAAGCTTTATATGAAAAATTTCGATCCTGTGCATACTATTTCAACCTTCACTCTTGAAATTCAACTCTTCCAAGAAAAATTCCCCATGAATTTTCATTGCAGAATTAGGGCTTTTGCTCAATTTCGCCCAATTTCAACATGGGCACTCTACAAACATGAAATTCGGCCAATTGCAGGCCCAAATTTGCCCAATTTGAGACTAAAATTGCTTATTTTAAACTTTTGGGATCAATTCTCCCCAACTTCTCGTGAAATTCCTTCAATTTCACTGTAATAATATTATCAAACAAATTGCAGTCTTCCTCTAAAATTAATTTTCTGCATATTTGTGCTTTGGTACTTTGCTAACTCAGCACATGCAGGCTCATTGTCGAAGTTGGAGCTCTGATACCACATTGTAGCATCCCCGGCTCCAAGCTGGCATATGCCACACCAAACTTTCAATTCTTATACCAATTTAATTCAGTAAAACACTATGTAAATGCATAGAATTATGCGGAATAACAACAAATATATACATGCAACATATACAAGAAATAAACACATAATAGAAAATGCATAAAGAATAACACAACATTTAAATGAAACACATAAAAGACACTTATCTTTGTAAAAAGTCACCAACTTGCTACGAACGTCATACTTTCCTCACAACCATAGAATATGTTGCTCATAAACTCTCAACAATAGGTCACCCTCGAGATGGGGCTAAAACTTCACCAGGGAAAATGAATCCTAAGCCAAGCTAAGGTACATCAACAACCAAAAATAATCAAACTAAGGTGCAAACTCTAGCAGACAACCTACAGTCTCTCATTCCCCATATGCCTGTCCCACTCTAGGAAGTGTGCCCCTTCTCTGCTCAACAGTCCTTTGGTTGCCCGAATTCCCTTTCGGGGCTTCAACAACAGGCCAGACGAGAAGTCTCTGAGCCCTGTAGCTGCAGCTTGGCACCTTGGGAAAACATTTCCCAACAATTATCTTACATGGAGAGAATGTTCATGGGCCTGACAACCCTCTTCTTTGATAACACACGGGCCTAGCAACCCACCTCTTCAACTCAATTCACCAAGGTTAATGGTTGTCCATAGCTCAAAGCTTTCCAAGTAAAGGTATGGTGATGGCATCAAGAGAGTACAAATAGTAGGAGAGAATAATGGTAAGAATCCTAATGGAATTATGACAGATGATCCTAAAAATGTATTAAATTCCCTAATTATATGTGCATGTTCCCAACTTGTCACTTGTCATGTTGGAACTACATGGCCCCCCCACATGGACCCCCCCACACAATGATACATTCCCACTTTGGAACTTGGGATAATTGAATATCTCATACTTTATACTTTATACTTTTAGGAATATTAATACAATATTCCTTTGGGCTTAAGCCCCCTTTAGCTTAGCCCCTTTCCTAGACTCTTAGCCCCCCTTTCCCTTTCTAGTGGAGTTTAGCCCCCCATACTCTTTTGGTCTGGTTGGTCTGCAACAATGATACATTTTATTAATATTCAAGTATGATTACATTTTACAAAGATATGCTCACTACCCTTTAGTTTATGGCTCTCCAACCTAATAACCACACATGCACTCTGGCCTCAAACTACATATATACAAAGGCTCTATGGCACCAAAATATTCTGGCTCACCAACCTATATGTACATTTACATTTATCTTTACAATTGGGGTTCGACCTAGGGGTATTACAGAGACCAACCCTACTCACTAGGGATTTTCTTGCAAATAGATGTATTGACTCCACCGGGGAGAATTCCATAAATTCTTTTTGCTAGGGTTGTCCTCCTTCTAGTTTTCTCTAGCTTTGCAGCTTGGTTAGTTTCTATCTCCATCAAATTTTCCCTCTGTTACATTAAGTTCAGGAAAATATCAAGGTTCTTGCATATTCCCTTTTTTTTCACTTGCTTAATTGGCTACTCATGTTTATTTTTAGATATAGTTATGAAAGCTCACTAGTTTTATTTAGACAACTCATGAGAAGCTTGCAAGTTTCCTTCTTAGAAATTGTGAGAAGCAGGTGACAACGCTTTTGGAAACCTACGAGATTGTCTTGTAGAAAATATTTCTTTTACAAGCCCGAAATCCACCCTTTTCAGTTTTGAAGTCTTTGCCTTCAAATCTAAGTCTTGTTCTTCAGTTGAGAATTATGGCATTTATTTAGGTGCTAGTTAATAATCTTAGTTGAAAAGAGTTTAAAAATTCAAAAAAAATATTTCCCTCTTTTAAGAATTTTGTGGGTCATTTCACTTTGTTGCATTTCCATTTTTGCAAATTGGTCGTAGGTTGCACGTTAAAATCTAAAAAGAAAAAGTGGATTGTATCTATAGTTTATATTGATTTCTTGATCTTGTTTGAATTCAAAGTTATATAAGGGATCGTGTCATTTCCATTGAAAGAAAAACATACATGTTTATTTGCATTTTTCAATTTCTTTATGTTTTTAGCATCCTTGAGCCCTAAAAGCATCATTTGAATCTCATTCCACTATCCTTGAGAAATAACCTCTTAAAAGCAACACACGGATAAAAATAACTAGACTCATCTTGTTTCTAGGGAACCAATAATAATCTAGGTTGTAGGGCCTTGGTGTAAGTTTGGTGAGTAAATTCTCCAAGGCCATTAAAACAAAACTAGGATTGACTAAAGAGATTTAAAAGAACATTATTAGTAAGAAGTACTTCCCAAGAAAGCACCTCTAACACATGTGTCGAGAATTAGGTCAAGCCATTTCAAGTGTTGAGATTATCTCCCCGCACTTGAGTGGTGGGTGGACTGTAATACAAGACTTTGGTGGAATTGGCATGTTAATCAAAGTGATACCTCTTTCCTAGAGTTACAGTCATAAGACAAAGTCATGTCCCTGCACAACGCATAAGCTTGACCCATGACTATTCCACGTGACTACTTATCATGAAGTGGCATCTATAGTGACCTTTCATAGGTTCCTAATAGGTGACCGCAAGTGGGAAGTGCTTATAGTACCTATGACGTATAGTATATCTCAGTTTTAGTTCCCATGGAGGTCTCTTATCTTTGTAAGGGAGATTGCACCTTGGGTGATTGATTTGTAGGAGATTACTATAACTAATCCTCACACCTTTGTTAGTTGGACTTGTGTCCTCGTCATCCTAGGTTGACCTTCAAGAGGCCCTTTTTTACCTCTTCCCCGATTGGAACCAGGACTTAATCACCTTGGACTGATCCTTGGGAGGGTGTGTTTGCTTGTTGATTGTTTTTAGGGATTTTTGTAGTGGAGTGTTGTTTGGTATAACATGTAGACAACCTTAGGATTTGATTGATCACTCTTTGGGGGCCTCAAGCTGCTTGACAAGTTGTAAGGATGTGTTGCATATTTCAACACAGATTTGTTATATGGTTAGTGTCTTAATTGAGGTTGAGAGTATTCTATACAAGGTTTTAATATCTACCCATTATGACAATCACAATATCATGTACACATCTTTCAAGCTATGGATTAAGAATTTATCATTTGAAACATAAATTCAAGAGGTTGACATTAAAAAAATAAAAATCATTTGATGCACCCAATAAGTACAACCAATATACATAAATGTAGATGTGGAATTCAAAACTCAAAAATGCATACATGAAACACAATAACTCCACACCTAATGGTAATTGTGGCTTTCCAAAACTACCAGATGTCATTAAAATTTATGCACAGGATACAGAGGAAACGAGATGGGACAGAGCATGATATGAAAGTGCAGGGGATATAATTGTTTGTAATGGGAGATAGCAAAACATTTGCATCTCCCATGATTTCCAAAACTAGAAGAATCACAATAGTGCTAATGCTCTTATTGTAATTTAAACTAGACAAACGACGAGAATTAAAATTTAACAACAACAACTTCACATCTAACCAGAATTTTTCACAATTACCTCATCCAATTGTATAAGAATTGATAAACTTGTTTGTTCAAAATTTGTAGGTCAACAACCAGCCAAKCGAGTGATTTCCACCCAACCGTAGGTAGTATGCAACATACACCATCCCCTAGCCGAGCTATGATACCATCAGGGCAAAGTAGGACAAGAAAAACTTTGAATTTCAAAATTCAACARGYTCAAACAAAATRATTTTTATTGTTGAGCTTYTTGGGGACAGAGCAACTCTCAAACATCCCCATAACCTACCCCACACAACACAAGGAGTACCTCCTTCTCTACTGCACATTATCTCATAAAATCCTCCTTTTAGTGTTATTCAACATGTGCATAGAAAGGTACATGTTGATATCCCAAGCTTATGCAGAATCCTCTTGGTTTCTTGGCACTTTTCTCACTCTAAAAGCTTCCTTTCATGGTTGGTCTATTCTATATGGACTTGGCTCTCTTTTTTGTTGTTGTCTAACACACAAAAACTCTCTCCCTTCTCTTTCTCCAACAATCTCTTCCTTCCCATTCAAATTTCTCATGCATGCATAATAGCAAGATAACTCCACTTCAACTTCTTTCCTAGTTCTAAGAATGTAGGGGAGACAACTTGATAGTTTTAGGAAATGGTGGCTTAGATTGAGGAATTTGTTTTCTCCACTCATGTTAACCTCTTTTAACTTTGCAACTCATATTTTGAAATGGGTGAAGGTTCAAGGTAACATAAGGTAGATGTTTTTAGGCATAAACCCTCTTTAGACCCCCTCACCTTTCCCCTCTTGTGGTATCATAGCCTTTATAGGTGATCAAGCTCAATTGATCTTGATCTTTTTCTTTATTACTCCAAAAATAACATACTTACAATGTTTAAGAAGGTCAAAAGGGGATGTTGCAATAATGATTAAGGTTTTCATTTATAAAGACATACATTTAGAAAAATGAAGTTCTCACTCATTTTTTGTTGTATATTTCAATGTGTTATACAGTTCAAAGTGCAACAGTGCACATTTTATGTAAAAATGCACCAACAAACAATTTAATTGACAAAATTCAAATGCAAAGCTCCGCAATTAAAATTTTGAGTAGGTTTTTCTATGTAGAGTAAAAAATGGAGGTCACTCTTCAGTGCCCCTCGTAATTTAGCTCATCAATGTGTTTTATATATACAAACACACCAGACACACTAGTGCGTTGTAAAATAATTAAGCACACTGATACTTTTATAATCCATTCGAAATTATTTTGAAGTTAGATTGTTTTATGCTTCCCAAACTTTCTTTTAAGAATTTATTCATGTATTGATGATGGTTTTGGCTCAAATGCAAGAAAAAAAGGTTATAATATCAAATGGCCAATTCTTTAGATTTAAGCTCATTCCATATCGTTGCAAATGATCAATCCAAAAATGTTGCAAGCTCTTATCGGGAGAAAGATATTGTAGTCAAATGTTTGATGAAAATGGACACCTGCTTTACCCTACTAATTGTAACATGCCATCTCACAACAATGTGCCCGGGTTAATGGTATTACACTGTGAATTGAATCTCTTTTATGACACCCCAATAGTATGTGGTTGTTCAAAATGTAAAGGGTTGAAGGAGAACCCTCGACATGTCACATTGTCCCATTATATTAATGATCAAATAACCAAGCCTCGACCAACATCTCCTCTAAGACCTCAACGAAGAAGACCAGAATGGTAGGCTCTCAAGTTTGGGGGAAAATATAACCCGTAATGAAGAGAAGGCACAATTTATGTTGAATAGGTTGTTCACATTCAAGAACAAAGAGAAGAAGAAGCCCAAGGAGAGGCGTCTATTGTTGGCCTTAGAGTGTCATGATCTCGTGGAGGTAGTAAAATGGAGGCAATAGATAATCTAAGAGATTGGATGGAAGGTCATGGAGATTTAGAACCTAGGCCTCAGTGAACATCGCCTTCGAGACCTCAACATAGAAGATTAGACTAGTAGGCTCTAGGGTTTAGGGGGGAAATGGACCTTAATGAAGAGAAGGCGTGGTCTACGTTGAACAATTTTTTGACATTTAAGAATGAAGAAAATAAGAAGTACAAGGAGAGGCATCCGTTCCTGGCCTTAAAGTGCCACAATCTCGTAGTGGTAGACAAATGGAGGCAGTAGATAATTCGAGAGATTGGACAGAAGGTCATGTAGATTCAAAATCTAGGCCTTTGTGAACACCACCTTTGAGACCTCAACAAAGAAGATTAGACCAGTAAGATTTTGAGTTTTGCGGGGGAAATGGATTGTAATGAAGAGAAGGTGCAGTCTATGATGAACAGGTTCCTGACATTCAAGAATGTAGAGAAGAAGAAGCCCAAGGAGAGGTGTATGTTCTTGGCCTAAGAGTGTTGCGATCTCATAGAGGCGGACAAATGGAGGCAATAAATAATCCAAGAGATTGAACGAAAGGTCATGGAGATTCAAAACCTGGGCCTCGACGAACACCGTCTCTGAGATCTCAATAGAGAAGATCAAACTAGTAGGTTCTCAAGTTTTGGGGGAAAATGGCATGTAATGAAGAGAAGGCACAATCTATGTTGAATAGGTTCCTGACATTCAAGAGTGAAGAGAAGAAGAAGCCTAAGGATAGGCATTTGTTCTTGGCTTCAAAGTGTTGCGATCTCACAAAGGAAGAAAAACAGACGCAATAGATAATTCGAGAGATTGGACGAAAGGTCATGGAGATTCATAAAATTGATTATAATGGAGTTGAAAATTTAGTTACATGTAAATGAGCATACATTTGTAAGACCTAGTTAGGCATGTGTATCCCTGGTAAATTACTGATAAACTCTAGACATAGACTTAGGTGATAGGGGGGACATGACGGTTTCCCAGATACCCTGGTTATAAACTTTGAAGGGGGTAGGACTTGAATAATTACACCAAGTGATGTTTAAAAGGGTAGATTGTTTGGTGTAATTCTTATAAAAGTATTCCAAATTATAAGTATTTATATATTCTTTAGAAAATATTGACAACTTTTAGAGTAAAATAATTTTATCCCATAGACTTTGGGTGAATAACTTAAAAAAAAATAGAAATTAACAAATTATTTTTAGGAAAAGATAGAAAAGTAGACAAATCATAAAAGTTAACCTCTAAAGTTTTCCCTGACCAGAATCCAACCCTAGAAAGTTTGGATATAAATAATTTATGATTAGAGTTTTTGTTGTTTTATTATGTATTAGGTTTTCATTGATAAAGTAACAATCCAAATTTTACTAGCCAAGTCGTTACCAAGGAAAAGAAAGATTGATATCTGATTTAGGCGCACCGATGTAAAAACCTTCCCAAAAACCTTTGGCCTCCCACCTCAACTATAAACAAAGAAGGGATAATTTTTTCAGGGAAGTTTCGTACAAACCTTCGCTACAAGGTGTTCTCCTTACAGTGACTTGGGCCCTCATCATCCTAAGATGACCTTCAAAAGGCCCCTTTTTACCTCTTCACTGATTGGACCTAGGACTTAATCGCCTTGAGTTGATCCTTGGGAGAGTGTGTTTGCTTGCTGATTGCTTTTATAGATTTTTGTAGCAGAGTGTTTTTTGGTATAACACATAGACAACCTTAGGATTTGATTGATCACTCTTTATATGGGAAATGATCGACAATTAAATTTTTAACATAGCCCTATCTACCTTTCTACAACTAACTCAAAGCAACTACCAAGAAGGATTTTAGTGTTGAATGGTGATTAGGGGGGTGGAAAAGTTCTCTTTGGTGGCCTAATCACATGCTCCTACATCAACATACCCGTGATCTCTATGAGTGGTTGATATATACTTCGATTATCTATCTAGAATGAAGGAGGTGTCCCAAACTTTGAAGCCAACTACATCATCTCCATATCCCCCATTATTGAATCCCGTGCTACTTGGAGAAGAAGCTTGAGCTTGACTAGTAGGGATTTTTTCCAATGACCTTATGACCAACTATCCAACTATGAAAAAATTTCAACCTCTGAATAATGACATCCCCTTGATTCCAACAACGGAGCCTCTTCAAATAATCCAACTAGATCAATCTTCAATGGTTAGGTTTTGTCACTAACACATCTCCTCTAGTCAATGGGAACAACATAACACATTTTGATGTAGTAGTAAGTGATAAAATGGTCTCCTTCTTAGACCCCTCCTTGAGAACAACCACCTGGGGTGGATAGGATTTATAATCCATGTAGATCCCCATTACACCTTGAAGATCAAAGAGCTCAACCAACAAATTTCCAATTGTAGTTCCTGCCATTCCCATCTCTCATTTGTTCCTTGGCTAAGCCTATATGCTTCCCTTAATTGAAAATGAATTTGTTTGTTCCATTTAAACCTTTGAATCCATGTTCAACCCTTCTACCCCAACATACCCACTAGCTTGTCAATCTACAAATGAAGGAATTTCACTAGGGTTTTTTTCTCTTTAGGTTAACCTTGACCCTAAATGGACATTCCCAAGACAAATGACCATGTTTCCTGCAAAAATGGCATCTAAAAAGAAGTTTTGCATAATCTAGTATTTGTGATCTTCACTCACATTCATAACTAAAAATGATTCTTTTGGTATCCCACCTTCCAGGGACATCGCGATCAAGGTCTTGGAATACCTTGACCATCTAGGGTTTTTAGAGCAGTGAAATGAAAGATCCCGAGCATTTCCCCAATCATCTTTAAGATTTGTTGGGTACAAAAATGTAAGGGTAACTTTAGAAATATTACCCATTATACCTGGGTGTCCTTTGTCGCTCTTCTTGGGTCGAAAGAGGCAAACCATGGGAATAAAACCAAACCTGAATCTTGATAACACTAGGGCCTTTTGTTTAGCACTAGATACCTATGAGTGGGGTTTTCAACAAAAGAGAAGAATCCTCGTTGCATTGAGGAGATTTGCACTTTGCCCCTTGGTACCACTGCCCAAGAAGAGCCAACCCATCTAACAAGTTTCAAAATCAAATGCTTAGGGCCATAGAAATAACCTAACAAAGCTCGTAGGGTAAACTCTTTTAACCCCTGTAGAAGCTATGCCTTTTGATGGGCTACTTGCATTAAACTTGTACATTTAATACATTTGCTCAACCACTCACTTAAAACTACTTCAAACCCTACATTATTGCCTTCTTTGCTCTATTCATTCTCCTCCTCTTCCATAGTTTCACCGAGCCAAAACCATCCCGTTTAAAGCCACTCATTAGCAATATCTATTGCTCATTGATCATCACATTTAGTTGTCATGAACATATTATTGAATTATAACAAGCCTAATGAGTAACATCTAATTTATATTTATTATCAAATATACAGAGACACGTAAACTCATGTTGGCATGTTAAACCTTCCTCTTGATGTTAGCTTTTGAAAATAAGTGATACATGGTGGTTCACCCTTTTGGGGAGCATTTCTAAGAACAATTTCCTCACCTTTAGTAAATTAATGACCTTCAAATCAGTCAAGCGTATGTTGGGTAGATGGAAGTTTGGTATGTTAGCTACTTTTGAGAAATCCATAATTAACCAATTTCATTTTTCAATGGATTTTGTAAATGAAAATTCATTGATACTTGGTAGATAGGAATGCCACCAAACTAGGATAGGGATTTGGCTAAAGTGGTTCATTCATTTTTAATAATTAAGAGATTAAGATAAGAATGGAAAAATGTTTGAAATCTTGACTTATGGTTTAAATTTTAAATTTTAGTTTTTGGGTTTAAATTTTAGTTTGTTGGGCAAATAACATGAAAAGGGAAATTAACTTGGGGCAATATATGTAAAATAGGGTTTGTGGGGTTCATTGTAATGTGTGACATGTGACATATTTAAAGAATTTAGAATCCTTGAATCTTATAAGTTTTTTTCTTATTTGAATATTTTTTTTTCTTTTTTCTAAAGAATATTTTATGTGGAAATTTAATGAACACTTCCAAGTATTTGTGATTGACATTTTTAATAAACTTTTTAGCATACAGTAGTGTGTCTAATTAGAATTATGTTTTAGTTGGCACAAACTAGCCAAATGCCCAACAACATTGACAACAACTAGTTATGCTAAATTCCTTGAGCTAAATAAAGATGAATTCCTCATCAAAAAAATATATCTATATTCATTTCTATGTAGTCGAAATAAAATTTTAAATAAAAAATAAACCCTCAAATGTAAACTTGATAACCTAAAACAAGGCTTGGTAATCTAAAACATTTATTTCTTAAGAAATAAGTGAACAATCAAAAGGAAGAAATAAACAATTCTCCATTTTAACTACACGAAAAATTATCCAAAAATATATATGAAATCATCACATATAAAACAAAAAAATGGACATAAGAAGACTAACACTACTACTTTGCGAGAATGAGTACGGAAAATAACACTCCTCTCAACTATTCCAACAAAACCCAATTAACAATCCCAATAAATTGATATATAAATAAATAACACTAACTATATATTCCTTTTTATATTTACAATCACGATATTTCAAATTTACATTTAAAGTATTGCTAAAAGAACAAGTGTTGCAAGGCAACGGTAGTCCCTGCCTTGAAAATTCATAATAAAAAGAATAATGATTTAAAACTAAATAAGATTAAATTATATAAATTGTAAAACTAAATAAAATAAAATAAAATTTTTTGATGTTTTTTATATTATTAATTAGATTTGAAAATTGATAAAATATTTTTATATTATTTTTAATATTTTATTGTACAATATTTTTTCCCTAATATTTTTTTCCATAAATGGAAAAAAAAATCTCCTAAAACATAATATTTCTTCTATGTGTGATTGCTTTTCTTAACATCAAAACTTATCTATGTTTGGAATCTTGATTAATCAAAATATTAAATTATATTATACTTATTATTTGTTATAATATGATTTATTTTTATAACATCTCAATTTATTTCTGTTCATTAATACTAAATCAAAATATTAAATTTAAATTTTATTATGAATGAAAAAGTGTCGAGAACAGGGATAGTGACATGGTGATTTTATATTAAAAAACTATATACAAAATGTGGAATCATCATGAAAGAGTCGAGGACAACATAAATATTCTATTGGTAACTTCAACTCATCCCAAACTTTGTCCCGCGGGAGTCATGGGTCCGTATTCAAGAAAATTATACCAGGAGACCAAGGTTCGAATCGCACGGCAAGAGGTACCCCGCCTTTAAAGAATAAAGTTCGACGACCCAGATATTCCCATATTTCTTTTGCCCGGAGGAAGCTCTCGTGGAATGCAGAAGTGGACAGAAAGGCAGAATAAACACTTCACCCATACCTACCCATGAGTGGCCATGACCAATATATTAATTGTTTGAGTCAAATCTATTAATTGTTTATACATCGAATAACGTGAAGCCTGCAATAACACTTAAAAGATATTAGCCAATCAAATGTTAGAAAAATAGTTTTTTTATTATTAAAAAAAATACATATTTTGATTCCCTATGTTACACATTTGATATAAAACAAAAATAAAAAAGTCAACCCTAAATTAATAGCCAGTCAACGATGAACTGTCCCTGGCCTTTTTTTTTCCATGAACAATTCCCTCGAATTTATATTGAGTATAGATTCATTTACAAGAGCAGCTACAGCTGTAGCAAAAGGAGACCCAAACAAAGATAATAAGCCAATTTCAAAACAGTGAACGGACTCCACAGACTGTAAAACTCCCAGGGGGCCGCCCAAAACGATGCAAGAAGAAGGTGAACTGTAATCTTTGATGCCATAAACAGAGTGAAAAACTAAGAATCCCCCAACCGAGAAGCTTTGTCAACACTCTGAATATAATGATCAACATACTGGAGGCGCCTCCCATCTCCTACGCAGAGGATGTAGGAATTGAATGACACACAGGCCGCCCTTAAACGAAGATGGGTGAAGGTGAACAGAAGTCTAAGAGACCAAATCAGAGAATAAACATAGAATCTCCCAGCCGAGAAGCTATGTCATCACTCTAATGAATGGAACAGCAGTGACGGAGGCGCCTTCAGTCTCCTTCAAAGAGGTTGTAGGTAGTAATTTGACTATCGATTCCATAATCACTGTGGAAGATGGAGAGCCTACCAGCCACC
>JZKD02S2048993.1:0-11068 GCA_000966675.3 Picea glauca
ATTCAAGTGTAAGAACTTTTCCAATGTAACCATGTTAGAAGAAAGATAAGAAACATACTCATATCCACATATGAAAAAGTTACTGCAATGTGTTAGCAACATTACTTGTCTTCGGAATCGGGATACACTGGACTGTAGGTTGCTCGAGGAGTGCCCAAGTGCAGCGCATAAAAGAGGTCCTTTTGGACTTAAAATCAAGCGAGCGGGCATTCTTATTCTTCGACCATCGCGTCTCGGGACTTCGCGAGGGAAGAGTCTGATTCTCCAACCCGCGAGGTCATGAGTAGCGAAAGGTGCTAGAACTTGGGCCTTAGCCTATGGTTCCATGTGGATAGCGCTGACCGAAAAGGAAACCTAGCTCGTATCGCCATCTTGGGGATTGGGAGTTTAGGAAAGAAAGACGAGAGATTTTGACCCACGAGCTTGCGAACTGTGAATTGGAAAAAGCATATAAAGTGGGTCCCTTTTATCAGTTAAAGGAAATCTCAGCCATTCATTTTAAAGGGACATGTGGTGCGTGATTTGGATTTTCATCCCCTCGCCCCTCGCAGCTCTAAAGCACAAAGAACAGCTTCATCACTTTGTGACGCACGAGGCGCCGAGAACATTCAAAGCCTGGGCCCACAGCGACACGAGAAAGGTCCAGAACCGTTAGATCTCAAAGGACACCTAGTGCACGATTAAGCTTCCCGCTTTCTTGGCCATCGTGAATTCAAAACACAAGCATCAGTTCCATCTTTTCTCGACGCATGAGATAGCAAGAGCATTCAGGGCCTGGGGCCCATGGCATTGACAGAAGGACTCGGAACCGTCGGATCCTGAGGGCACATGGTGCCAGATTAAAGCCACCTCGGCGTTTCACTCAGCGCATTTTCATGGATCAAGAGTTAACCCCTTCTGCTCGTGAACACTAAAAGTGCCATGGGAATAGGCGCGCGGTTACCACTCATGGGCATTTGAAAAAGGAGGGAGTTGCGTAAAGAAGGTCAAAGCGCTGAATCCAGGTACAGAAGGGATCGTCATCCAAAGCTCCACCAGATCCGATCTCCATGCTATCTCTTGCCTAGAATAAATGACGATAGGAGCGGGTGGTTGAAACCTCCTTTCATTCATTAAGTGAAGGGATGGAGGGTCTGGCAAGCCGTCCGCTCGCAGAGGTCTTGTGTACCATTTTCCTCAGAGAGGCCATGCCGAAGTCCTCAACTCGATGAAGAAGTATGCACACGCTAGCCGAGCTTTCAATGACCCAACTACCTTCCTTACAAGAGCCATGCACAATTAAGGTCGAGACAGACAGAGATAGACTGTCCAAATTTGACTGAAAAGACACCAAGCCTTGGGTTTCGGAGCACGCCTCTGTGGGGCAAATTTTCCTGAGCATATAGGCTCAGTCCTTGTAATTTTGTAGGAGATCGATGGTTGAGCTGAGCTCCCGGGGTGTAAAGTTTTAAGGAAGCATTGTTATTCTAGTTATGTATGAACCTTTGAGATTTCTTGCCTTATGAATGCTAGTTTATTTTACGTCTTTGTTACACTGTGTTAGAGAAACTCATAATTGGAGGATCCAGTTGAGCTGCAACCATTATAGGATGATGTTGTAATGGATCACTGTAATGGTTGCGCCGTCTCTAACTAGTTCTTGTGTTTTTCCCACCGCTGAGTGACTTTGAATTGGAGGATCCAGTCAAGTCCCCTTTCAGTTCCTTGAGATCCTGAACCAAGAAGATCTTGTTTTCAGAGTCTTTCTTCTACAAACTACTGCAAGCCTATTGCCTAGAGCCATTTTCTCATCCTTCTTATCAAGTCTTCCACCTATTCACTCTTTAATCAACTCACTGGCTGAAGTTAGGATTCCAGACCTCTTTTGTTCTTTACATACTAGACTCAGTCCCTGAGTTAGAACGATATTTCCCTGAGCCTCTGTCCATTTGATCACCCCCTTTAAAAAAAATTGTGACATTAAATTGATGGGTGTCATGCTTTGCTCCTGCAAGCAATCTAGGAGTGATGTCTGACGCTAACATTTCTGGCGCTGTTGTCGGGGACGAAGTTGAAGATTTTCCCTGGGCAGAACAACAACGACTAGCTGATTCTGAAGGTGCATCAAATATCATAACTATTGAGATTGCTACTGTACACCTGGCGAATTCACTGTGACGACTCCACTAGGGAGGACCTGCTCTATTAATTGTGGCTTTCAGAGGCAGACATACACGGTCTCATCCACAGCTGCCTCTAGCTACACATGAATCTAATCCAGAAGTGGTGCTCAGGAAAGGAAAGGCCCCCGAAGAAGAATTTTCCAGCGTCGAACCAGGTAATCTGCCATCTCCTTTCGTAAGAACTCCTTTTTCTCCTCCTCGGATTCTTGACCGACCTCCTTCTGAGGTTTCCCGTTTCCTCAACTTCGGGAGTGTTCCTGTTGAGTTTTCCTCTCCTGTTCTGGTACCGGAGGGATGAGACCTTGTCACTCCCCTTTCCCCTAAAACTGTACCTTGGCATTGGGTCGGGACCATAGAAGATCTCCCCGCTCCTATCTTTACCACTTCTACACAAAGAGGAACTCAGGCTGACTTGAGTTCATTATATCTCTCCTCGAACCCTCTTTTATTTCCCACTCCACTTCGGGACTCATTCCTAGTAGCCCCTTCACGAACTCCTTCTCCTCCAAGTTCTCCTCCACCTAATACTCCTATGGCTGGTGCTAATCTCCCTCTAACTAGAATGGATGCCATAGTTTCTGCCCGATATGCTCCCTTAGTCCTACCTCAACCTATGCACCCTCTCCCTGCTGGAGATTATTTGAAATAAATGCCCAAGTTCACTGGGGAGGGGGACATAACTGTAGAGGAGCAATTGTCTACTTTCTATAGTTATGTAGACAACTTAAACATTGAAAACAAAGATATCTAGATGAGACTTTTTGTCCAGAGCTTGGATGGCGAGGTGAGAAAATGGTTTAGAGGTTTGGCCCCCGAGTCTGTTGCTGGGATTGAAGCCCTGGATAGTGTTTTCCTGAGGCAATGGGGAGATAGAAAGGATTTCATGTATTACATGATAGATTTTGGGTCTCTGAAGAAAATGGAAGGAGAGTCTGTCTCTGACTTCTCCAAAAGTTTCAATAAAATGTATAATAAAATCCCTGCCGAGATAAAGCCTTCAGAAGCCTCAGCCAAGATTTCTTATGCTAGTGCATTTGGCCCCGATTTCTGTCTATTGCTGAGAGAGAGAAGAGCCACCACCTTGGCTCAAATGCAAGACGCGTCCATAGAAGTGGAATCCAATGTATTAGCAGCTGACAAACTGATGAACAAGGCCGACACAGATAGGAGAAAAGGAAGGTCAGAAGCCTCGACTTCTCACCCAGCGGTGCCCCACCCTCAAGTGGATGAACTGACCAAGATGGTGAAATCTCTGTTTGCAGAGATGGAGAGAATGAGGGTGGAAGGGATGCAAGTGTATAAAGGCCCTCAGACCACCAAAAATCAAGGAGGTTTCAGGAGGCCAAGTAATTTCACTCCCCCTAATATGCAAAGAGAGAGAGGAAGAGACAGAGAAGACCAGAAAGTTCAGTCCCCTTTCCAAAACAATTTTGTGGCCGAGGGGGAAGAAGGGGAGGTAGATGAGCTCGATCTTGAAATCCACTGCTTCGAAGACACTCCTCCTTTTCCTCATCTCACTCAAGTAGATTACGAGGAGTCTCTCCTAGAAAGTCAGCTAAATGAATTAAGCAAGGGAGACAAGGCTACTGGTGGCCAAGGCAGGTACAATCTGAGGTCTGACAAGAAGACAACATCACCTAATATTCCTGAGCAGACCACTGGAACAGAGGAACCTGCTAGAGAAGTAGAAAATGGTCACCGAGGTAAGAAATCTCAACCCCTCTCTCCCATTGTCCACACTCATGCCCCTGAAATAAGAGAGATTCCAAAGCTTACATATTTTAATTTCAAGTATGAAATTCAAAAGGTCAGAATCCCTGTGCCCCTCACTGAGCTAATTAAACATGGAGAAATTAAAAAATGCTTCTCTGAGATTTTGAAGTCTGAAGCCTCGTGTCTTCCCACCGACTCCATAAACCTCCAAGACGAAAAGCCAGCAGTTGTCTTAGGACCCATGGTAGAAGACAGAGATGATTCATCCCCTCCCTTCTACACTTCCCTGGACATACATGATAAAGTGCTGCATAATTTCCTTATGGATTCAGGGGCCTCTCACAACCTCATGCCCAAAACCGTCATGGAAGAGTTAGGGCTAGAAGTCACCCAAGCCTATCATGACCTTTTTTCCTTTGACTCCAGGAGATTTCAGTGTCTTGGAGTCATTAAAGATCTGGTAGTGACCCTATTTCAACTACCCATGAAAAGTGTGGTCATGGATATTGTAGTAGCTGATGTCCCCCCGAAGTTTGGTATGCTATTGTCAATATATTGGATAAAGAGACTGGGGGGAACTTTGCAGATGGACCTCACATATGCTACTATCCCATTGTTCGGAGGAGAGCATAGAAGACTATACAGGGAAGCCCAACTAGCCTACATAATCAGTGATGAAGCCAACCCTACCAATCATCCCATCTTTGCCTTGGACACTGATTTAGGCTCTAGTTTACTATAGCTCACTCATGCCCCCGAGCCTCCTCTCAATCTCATAAAGTAGCCCACCATTTCCCCTAAACATCCTTCCTCCATCACCCCCATATGGAAAATGTTCTTTGATGGAGCCTCCTCCAGAGAAGGAGCTGGAGCTGGAGTGGTTTTTATGTCACCTTCTCAGGAAACCATATCTCTGTCATACAAATTAGAATTTGAGGCTACCAACAATGTGGAAGAGTATGAATCTCTCATCCTGGGACTAAGAGATGCAAGGGAAATGGGAATCTAGGAGGTAGCAGTGTTCAGAGATGCATAATTGGTAGTCCAGCAGATCAGAAGCACTTATCAGGCCAAGCATCCTCGACTCAGGAGTTACAGGAATGAGGTATGGGATCTTATTGACAGTTTCTTCTCAACATTTAACATTTCTTTCATCCTGAGAGAAGAGAACACAATGGAATATTCCTTGGCTACATCCGCAAGCCTATTCAAAGTACCCTTGCCGCTCAAACTGAGGTATGATGTAGAAGTAAAATACAGGCCCTCCATACCTGACAATGTTAAGCATTGGAAGGTATTTGAGGATGATTGTGAGATCAAGAAATTCTTGGAGACTATCGAGGAGTTTTCAGAGATGCATATTGATCAAGATCCTGTCTCTGAAGAAAGGTTGGATGGGGGTGAGTTGCTGAGTAAAATAGCAAAACATGACATTATTCAGTTGCCTAGAAATCATATTCCGAGAGGACTGGTCCCATTAGAGAGATTGTTTGATGGGAATGATGTGGCAGTAAAGGGGAGAATTTCAGGTGATGATGCTGACATAGCTAAGTGCAACATCGACACACCAGAGGAGCCTAAGTTTGTCAAGATGTCAAGGAGTTTGACCAAGGAGCAGAGGGTTGAATATACCAAGCTGCTGAGAGAGTTTTCTGATGTGTTTTCATGGACCTATGAAGACCTCAAGACATTTGACACATCAGTCATTGAGCACAAAATCCCACTAAAAGAAGAGGCTAAGCCATTCAAGCAGAAGTTGAGATCGATAAATCCCATGTTGATGCATGTTATGGAGAAAGAAGTGAAGAAGCTGGTGGATGCCCAAATCATTGTTCCCTTGAGATTTTCCGATTGGGTGGCCAATTTGGTCCCTGTAAGGAAGAAGAGTGGGGAAATCAGACTCTGTGTTGATTTCAAGAACCTGAACAAGATCTCAAGGAAAGATAATTATCCCCTACCTAACATGGAACACATATTGCAGAGGGTAACCGGTGCATCTAGAATCTCCATGATCGATGGTTTTTCTGGTTATAATCAGATAGTGGTCATGCTTGAGGACAGAGAAAAGATGGCCTTCACCACTCCTTGGGGCACATTCATGCATGCCAAAATGCCATTTGGAATGATGAATGCAGGAGCAACGTTTCAGCGAGCCATGGACATAGCCTTCGTTGGGGAGAAGGACCAGTTTGTGGTAATATATCTAGATGGCATCACCGTCTTCTCCAGGACAGACAAGGAGCATTGTTGCCACTTGAAAAAGGTTTTCCTGAAGTGTCAAAGGTTTGGCCTATCCCTGAACCCCAAGAAATCTTTGTTCACCATGAAGGAAGGGAAGCTATTAGGCCATATAGTATCAGAAGAAGGAGTGAGGATTGATCCTAGCAGAGTGGAGGAGATTCGGGCCCTGTCACTTCCCATATCTAAAAAGGAGGTTCAAGCCTTTCTGGGGAAGATTAAATTTCTGAGAAGATTCATTTCAAATTTTTTTGAGCTGGTGAAACACATCACAACCATGCTCAATAAGGGAAATGAAGTGAAATGGACCACTGAACCCAGGGAATCTTTTGGCCAAATAAAGATAGCATTGACTGAAGCACCTGTGCTGATTAGTCCTGACTATTCCAAAGACTTTCTAATCTTCTCTTTTGCCTCTTGCGATATGGTAGCGGTAGTCTTGTTGCAGAGAAATGAGGAAGGGAAAGAGCAGCCCATTGCCTTTTTCAGTAGGGCATTAAGAGATGCATAGATAAGGTACAAAATCATGGAGAAATAGGCCTATGCTCTAGTGAAATCTCTTAAGTCTTTCAGAGTCTATGTCCTTCACTCAAAGGTGATCACATATGTTCCTTCAGCCTCTGTGAAGGACATCTTGGTGTAGCCTAACATAGACAAGAGAAGAGGTAAATGGATAGCCAAGATCCTGGAGTTTAACCTTGAGATAAGGCCTACCAAATTGATCAAAGGTCAAGGCTTATCCAAGCTGTTGGTTGAAGCCAATTGCCAAGCTCTGGGGGTAAATTACATGAATGAATGATCAGAAATATAGAGGGGTTTGCTGCCTGAAATAGACCCCCAAAGAGAGCCCCCATTGGCTCGATGTCCTTGGTATAAGGATCTCATATATTTTCTACAAGATTTGCGGCCCCCAGATGGCTTGCAAAGAAACAAAGCGAGAGATCTTAAGCTCAGGGCAGTCAGGTACTGCCTTATTGACCAAATTTTATACTGGAAAGACCCCCTGGGGGTACTGTTAAGATGCATGGACCCACAAAGGCCGAAATGATCGTGGCTTAATTTCATGGCGGCCTATGTGGAGGGCACCATTTCTGTAAGGCCACAGCCCACAAAATCCTCAGGGTTGGATATTACTGGCCTACCATGTTTTTCGACGTCTGCAAAAGGGTCAGGTACTACGTCAAATGTCAAAAGTTTGCAGGAAAGCAACAGCTCAAGTCTCTGCCTTTGCATCCTGTAGTTGTTTTGGGACCTTTTCAGCAATGGGGGATGGATTTTATTGGGGAAATCCATCTCGCTTCCAGTGGACAGCACAGGTGGATCTTGACAGCCACAGATTTCTTTACCAAATGGATAGAATCCATCCCTACCAAGAACACGTCCCATAAGGTAATCATTGTGTTCCTGGAGGACCTCATCACAAGGTTCGGTTGCCCAAACAAGATTGTCACTGATAACGCAGTCGTTTTCGGGTCAGAGCCATTAGCCAAGTTCTGTGAATAGTTCAGGATCAAACTGATTCACTCCACCCCATATTACCCATAGGGAAACGGTTTAGCAGAATCCTCCAACAAAAGCTTAATAAGGATCATCAAAAGGTTGTTGGAAGACAATAAAAGGGCTTGGAATTCAAAGCTGAAGTTCGCTCTATGGGCTGATTGGGTAACTACAAAGAGATCTATAGGTCTCTCCCCTTTCCAGTTAGTCTACGGAGCAGAAGTTGTCTTCCCTTCTCAGTTAGCCATTCCCATAGCGAAATTCTTTCAGGATTACCAAGAAGAGCCCAATGACATGATCAGAATAATTCATCAACTGGTGGAAGTCCAACAAGTCAGAGAGCAGGTAATGGATAGGATCCAAGATCATCAACAGAAGGTCAAGCAGGTTTTCGATAGGAAGGCCAAGAAGGAAGAATTTTGGAGGGGAGACCTGGTGCTTAAATGGGATGCTCCTAAGCAAGACAAGGGAAAGCATGGAAACTTTGAATCCCTATGGATCGGGCCTTTCAGAATCTCTGAAGCCTTCTCAAACAACACATATCGGCTACAAGATTTGGAAGGCGAAGAGGTTTTCAGTAGCCCAGTGAATGGGCATTTTCTCAAAACATGTTTTGTCTGAGCCTTCGGTGGCTCCTATGTTTGTAAATATTTTCCTTTCTTTCCTTTTCTTTTACTTTATTGTTTCAGCTTAGTAAAATGACTCCATAGCCCAATGACAAGGCACTGGAACTGCAAAATGAGTCCTTAGAGCATCACAGGGATGACTCTATCCCCCATGGAGCCTAATGTTAGCAACATTACTTGTCTTCAGCATCGGGATACACTGGCCTGCAGGTTGATCGAGGAGCGCCCAAGCGCAGCACATAAAAGAGGTCCTTTTGGACTTAAAATCAAGCGAGCGGGCATTCTTATTTTTCAACCATCGCGTCTCGGGACTTTGCGAGGGAAGAGTCTGATTCTCCAACCCGCGAGGTCACGAGTAGCGAAAGGTGCTAGAACTCGTGCCTTAGCCTATGGTTCCATGTGGATGGCGCTGACCAAAAAGGAAACCTAGCTCGTATCGCCATCTCGGGGATCAGGAGTTTAGGAAAGAAAGTCGAGGGCTTTTGACCCACGAGCTCGTGAACTGAAAATTGGAAAAAGCGTATAAAGTGGGTCCCTTTTATTAGTTAAAGGAAATCTCAACCGTTCATTTGAAAGGGACACATGGTGCATGATCTGGCTTTTCGTCCCCTCGCTCCTCGCAGCTTTAAAGTGCAAAGAACAGCTCCGTCACTTCGCGACGCGTGAGGCGTCGAGAAAATTCAAAGCCCGGGCCCATAGCGGCACGAGAAAGGTCCAAAACTGTCAGATCTCAAAGGACACCTGGCACATGATTAAGCTTCCTTCTTTCTCACCCATCGTGACTTCGAAACACAAGCAGCAGTTCCATCTTTTCTTGACGTGTGAGATAGCGAGAGCGTTCAGGGCCTGGGGCCCACGACATTGATAGAAGGACTCGAAACCGTCGGATCCTGAGGGCGCGTGGTGCCAAATTAAAGCCACTTCGGCATTTTTCTCATCGCATTTTCATGGAGCAAGAGTTAACCCCTTCCACTCGCGAACACTGAAAGCGCCATGGGAATAGGCGCGCGGTTACCGCTCATGGGTATTTGAAAAAGGAGGGAGCCGTGTAAAGAAGGTCGAAGCACTGAATCTAGGTACAGAGGGGATTATCATCCTAAGCTCCACCAGATCCGATATCCATGTTGTCTCTTGTCTAGAATAAATGACGATAAGAGCGGGTGGTTGAAACCTCCTTTCATTCATTAAGTGAAGGGATGGAGGGTTTGGCAAGCCGTTTGCTCGTAGAGGTCCTGTGTATCGTTTTCCTCAGAGAGGCCATGCCGAAGTCCTCAACTCGACGAAGAAGTTTGCACACGCTAGCCGTAATTTCAATGACCCAACTACCTTCCTTACAAGAGCTATGCGCAATTAAGGTCAAGACAGATAGAGATAGACTGTCCAAATTTGACTGAAAAGACACCAAGCCTTGGGTGTCAGAGCATGCCTCTATGGGGTGAATTTTCCTGAGCATATAGGCTTAGTCCTTGTAATTTTGTAGGAGATCGATGGTTGAGCTGAGCTCCTAGGGTGTAAAGTTTTAAGGAAGCACTGTTATTCTGGTTATGTATGAACCTTTGAGATTTCTTGCCTTATGAATGCCAGTTTCTTTTACGTCTTTGTTACACTGTGTTAGAGCAACTTGGAATTGGAGGATCCAGTCGAGATGCAACCATTATAGGATGATGTTGTAATGGATCACTGTAATGGTTGCACCGTCTCTAACTGGTTCTTGTGTTTTTCCCACCACTGAGTGACTTGGAATTGGAGGATCCAGTCAAGTCCCCTTTCAGTTCCTTGAGATCCTAAACCAAGAAGATATTGTTTTCAGAGTCTTTCTTCTGCAAACTGCTGCAAGCCTGTTGCCCAGAGCCGTTTACTCATCCTTCTTATCAAGTCTTCCACCTATTCACTCTTTAATCAACTCACTGGCTGAAGTTAGGATTCCAGACCTCTTTTGTTCTTTACATACCAGACTTAGTCCCTGAGTTATAATGATATTGCCCTAAGCCTCTATCCATTTGATCACCCCCTTTAAAAACAATCGTGACATTAAACTGATGGGTGTCGGGCTCTGCTCCTACAAGAAATCCAGGAGTGACTTCCAATGCTAACACAATGATTAGCTGGATATGAATAACAAACCAACCTAATTGTTTTGGCACCCAAAGGTGTTGAAGAAGTGAATAGTATTGTGGCATGGTGACCTCTTGAAACCAAATTTCAATGTAATCATGATATTCATCAACAATAATTTATATTCTCTCCTTCATCATGCTATGGAAATCCTCTTCTTCTGGATGATTTATTTCTGAAGTACATAAATGATCTTCTGAGATGGATGTTGAGAACTCCTCAATCTCAGGTCTTAATGATTGCTCTCCACGGGATGTAGTCCATAATTTTTCAGCTTCCTTCGCATTTTGGCAAGGAAAATAATTTTGTAGCTCATAGGACCTTAATTCTTCTAATATTTCTAGAGAGGTAGACAAGTTCTTAGCTATTGTCAAGATGTGTTCTTCATGATAAGAAGAGATCCCAGCTATTGCTAGGATTTGAGAGAGTTCTTCCAAACTAATTATCACCTTCGAATTCATTCTCCTAGTGGTGGTAAGAAAACAAAAGTTGTGTTGTTTGGTTCTGTGGAGGGATCGAGTGGTCTTGCCTCCTGTCCCACTATTATTGATGCTTAAAATTTTTGGTCTATAGTGCTCCCTATCTTAGTCTCTTTATAGACTGCTTTAGCTCTTTGGGTTGATCTAGCTCATGTTTTTCGGTATCGGTTTGCGGATTTATGAGTGGAATGTTCCTTCTCCCAAAAAGGTCAGAAGGAACCTTGGTTGAAAGGTCTGA
>JZKD02S2049004.1:14234-26327 GCA_000966675.3 Picea glauca
ACTTCCTCTAAAAATTGTCATGTTTCTTATGTGACATCCTATGTATGCATATGTTATTTCTAGCCACAATCGTCCCAATATTAATGAGTGTCCATCTAGTGTACTTCTTGGGTTGATAACTAAGAAATCAGTTGGGTACTCCCAAGAGTTGAACGAGATTGCTATGTCTTGTAATGTGCCGACTAGTTTAACCACCATTCTATCAACCAGTTCTAACATAGTTGAAGTAGGTTCGAAGGAGGTGATACCGAGGACATTACAAGTTTCAGTGGTCAAAATATTGATGGCTGCCCCAAAATAAACCAGTGTATTTGGAAATAAACAACCATGTATCTGAATTGTTACCACAGGTTTTCCTGGGTCTGCCTATTTAATTGGCTCATGTTTTCCTAGAATAAGATCGGACAAAGTTCCTACCACGTGAAAAGTTGATGTATTCTTAGTTTTCCTTCCAAGATTCTTCCCACATAATTCTTTAATTGATTTCAAATAAATTGGGATGTTTTGTAAAGCCTGTAAGAGTGGAATTTTAACACATAAATATTTTAGTTCCCCGACGATATCAAATTTGGGATATACAAGTTGTTTTTCTATCATTAGCCTTTCAGGAAATGGGGGAGGAGAAATTACGTCTTTTTTATGATCTTGTTGCTCGACTGTGTTTTCCTCCTGTTTTGTTTCTTTTGTTATGACCACAGTTGATGGTTTTATTGTTGGTTGTATATCATTCCCATTCTCCTGTTCTTGGTGAATGTTTCTTTCCTCAGGAGAAATTACACACCCTAATCTCAATCAAATCTCATTGCACCCTACAAAGTTTGTTCCACCTTCTAAATTCTCAAAAAATTTCACAAGCTAGACTGGTCTGTTGTTAGCATTTGGGTTGGGTCGAGCTGGTAGTTGAGAGCGCATTTGAGGTTGGGGATTTTGGGGTAATTGAATTGGAGCTTGTAAAGTGGGTTGATCTTGAGGAATCATTCCCATAGGTTGATTTCTTAGTCCCATGGGGCTCTAGTAGGTTTGAGTCCAATTGGGGGCTTGGGAAGCTGTGCTAGTCCACTGTGAAGGATAGGGGTTATTATTTGAATTCTTCCAAAATGGGGTAGAGTTTTGCAAGTTAGGCCAAGTAGGATTAGCAACCAATTGATTTGGCCAGGGTGTAGTAGGATATTGTTGGGACTGCCAGGTGGGGTTAGCAAATGGTTGGGCCTTCCATGTGTTTCCATGATTATGTTGTTGATTATATTGTTCAGGAAAGAAAGAAGAAGGGTATTGTAGCATACCTAGGGGGAAAGACTACCACTAGTGACATTGATCCATCATATATATTGGTTCTATTTCCTCTTCTTCTTCTTTAAAGACAACTTCTAGTGCTGGGAGTGATGGATATTTCTCTATCGCATGGTCTTTGGCACAAATAGCTCAGGTCCAAACCATGTCTAAGGGACACTCCCTTGAACCATGTTTCCTCTTGCACCATGGACAAAATATAGCCAACGAATGCTCTTCTTCTGCTTGTTTCTATTTAGCTTGTAGAACATCCAATTGTGTAGTCAGAGTACCCAAAATGTCATTTCATCCCATGAATTTATAGTTCCTCCCCCTAGTCTGATGCAAGAGCATCGTCAGCAAAGAAGGCACGCAAGAGGAGGATAGTTGGATATGAACCATTACACATTTTGGAGATATTTTGAATTTGAACAAAATGAGACATTAATGTAATATCTGGAAAGGATATGTTTGAATTTATGGTCTAGATATTGTAACGTAGATCTTGATCGGTTACTCTCATCTACCGGTCATAGGAATTTAATGTAATCAATGTAAAGTTATTGTAGGCTTTAATTCGATTAAATAGCTTGAAGTTGTAAGAGGGAAAACTCAATAAATCTCCCTCGCATGTATTGTCTTGTATCATTATTCTCACTGTAAGATTTAGAGTAGTAGAGAAAGAGAATAGGAGGATAGAGAAGAAGATAGATTGTATAAGTTGTGTAAGATAATAGTTGTTGCTATTGAACCATGTATAGTAGCACTTGAATTAATATATGAAGGCTTTGATTCAATTTCATGGTGTTGGGATGATTACTGTTTGCATCCATTAAATGGTATGTTTACACTTTTCTTATATGCTTTGCTATGCATTTGTTTCAATGCTTATGTGTATGATTTCATGTTGAGTGTATGAAGTCGGTGAGAGGGAGAGTATGAGTTTCAATTATTTCTTGTCCTGAGAATTCCTGGAAAGAGTGCAGTGAAGGTCCGCAAGGAGTGCGTTGACTGGATTTTGAGTTTTATCTCAGATAAGCTCATGAGACATATCATTGTTCTCATACTAGCAGAAGTGTGAGTGTAGCACAGAGTCGTGCAAGGTGTGCGCAGGACAAGGAGAGCATTAGATTTCTTCAACTCAACGGAGCAGTTAAAGAATATTTGTTGTCAGGAGCACACAGAGTTGAAACATTGGATAACTAGAAGTTATTGTAGAAGTCATGAAAGGCGTGTGCGTAAGATTATTTAGAATTCAGAATTTGCTGGAAGAACAAGCTCAAAAAGGATAGCCTTGTTCAAGAACTTCCAAGGGAGGATGAAAGTTGCATTCACCTAGGAAAATTTGAGTTCAGAGAGTTGGCACCAAGTTACTTGGCCGAGAATAATTAAGATTTGAATGGATGGTGGAAATATTTATAGGTAGAAGCGTCAATTCGCTATGAGACATAAGATCAACCCAAGCTATGAGGAGGATAAGGTCGGGGATCATTCAGTTTTTGAAGCTCAGGAGAGGAAGGAGTCATTGATCTAAATCAGATCTATATCATTGGTTCATTTCAGGAGATCGGATATCGCGAGTTGGGAGAATGGGGTTAACCTTAGTTTTCAAACCCCCAGTACGTGAAATCCCAATTGAATCCAGACCATTGGATAGCGAGACTTGTGAACCATCGATCTAGAATGAGTATGGTTCAGAGATTTAGTCATCGGGAAACCAAAAGTGAAGACTTTACCAAAGTCTCAAAAGGTGAATCGTCGACTTAATCTGGGTCATTGGTTAGTGGAGGACCTGGACCGTAGATATGAAGTCATCAGATCTTTGAGAGTTGTAGATTTGGTAGTAAAAGAAGAGTTGTTCATTGATTTCCCGAATCACAAAGTCCCAACATATTTGGCGCTAGGACCCAGTTCCTAGGGGAAGGTCACATTGAGTGCATAGGGGAGAGGGCTAGCATTTGTTAGGCCCCAAGTTAGATTTCGGGGTTTCGGAGGTTGGAGTGTTGGGTTTGTATCACACCAACATTCCCAAAATCACGAAGTGTGAACTGCGTTGAGCTGACACGTGGTTGTAGTGTCGTGGTCGCGTGGGAGAAGAGCTTGCGTCCAGTGTTAGTTCGCACAGGAGGAGTTCCGCTTAAGGACCTGTGGATATATATGTTGAATATTCCAGTGGGGAATTGAAGAGCCATTTCGGCTCAAGGGAAATTGAAATATCCAAAGACTAGAAGGTCAATAAGAACCTGTTGATGTAGGGCTGCTAGGTTAGGTGGTATCAAAGCCTAGATAAAAACTCTTGTTTTCTGTAAGAGAGGACATAGGATATTTGTGATTTGAATTCTACGTGGATAGATTGAACACAATGCTGCTAAGAAGACTTCAAGAGAGAGCTATGCCCTATCCAACTGTGGAGAGGGAAATGAGAGAATTTTGTGCCCAATTGGATGATATGGAGACAACACAAAAATGGAAAAATGATACCAGAGATGTTAGTGAATTCGAGAATGAGAATGAAGCAAGACCCGATGAAGAGGAAGTTGCAATCGAAGATGTTGCATAAGAATGTCTATTCATAGTTTTTGCAAGAATAGGGGCCAGAGAAAAGATGGACATTCCGATGTATGAAGGAAACTTAGACATTGAGGAGCTGCTAGATTGGTTTAGAGCTCTAGATAAATACTTCAATTATGAAGATATCAAAGAGTATAAGAAGGTTAAACATGTTGTCACTAGACTGAAAATGCATGCAACACTATGGTGGGATGAATTGTAGGATGACGGGCATTTCAAAGGCAAGCAAAGAATCAAAAGTTGGGACAAGATGGTAGTGAAGATGAAAGTCAAATTCATACCTAGAGATTACCAAATAAATTTGTTTCAAAGAATGAATAATTTGAGATAGAAAGGGATGACAGTGAAGGAATACATTGAAGATTTTTACCGGATAAACATTAGAGCAGGTCATCATGAGAGTGGTTATGAAAAGGTCGCTAGATATATGAATGGTCTGAGATATGACATTTAATATGCGATGAGCATGATAACAATCAGGAATGTAGAATATGATTATCAGATTGCTTTGAAGGCAAAAGATAAATTGGACCGAAAGCAATGTCAAAGAGCCAGAGGTAGGATTCTGAGTAGAGGAAAAGCAATTTCCCAAGACAGGGTACAAAAGCCCAAGGAGGAAGAAAAGAAACCTCATAATCACCCATAAAGGGGAGGAAGTTCACAGGGAAGACAATATGCCGACATGAACACTTTTCCGTGAGCAAGTGGAAGAGGAAGAGGCAAAGGAGGTGAAATAAAGTGTTTTGTCTGTGGAAAAATCAGACACAAATATTTTGAATGTCATGATAGAAAACAACATGGGGGAGGCAAAGCTCACATTTCAGAATCACAAAAGCGAAATGTTGAGGAAAAATATGGAGAAGGAGGAAGATCCTTAATGATGAGAAAAATTCTCTTGAAACCAGAGAAGGAGGTGGAGAATCTAGTCCAGAGGAACAATTTGTTCAGAAATGCTTGCAATACCAAGGATAGGGTATGCAAGGTGATAGTGAACAGTGGAAGCAAAGATAATATAGTATCCATGGATATGGTGGAAAAGTTGGAATTAGAGATAGTTACACACCCAAGCCCATACAAGGTTTCGTGGTTGCAAAAAGGACATCAGGTAATAGTAAATAAACAATGTTTAGTTGAANGATTCTTCCCACATAATTCTTTAATTGATTTCAAATAAATTGGGATGTTTTGTAAAGCCTGTAAGAGTGGAATTTTAACACATAAATATTTTAGTTCCCCGACGATATCAAATTTGGGATATACAAGTTGTTTTTCTATCATTAGCCTTTCAGGAAATGGGGGAGGAGAAATTACGTCTTTTTTATGATCTTGTTGCTCGACTGTGTTTTCCTCCTGTTTTGTTTCTTTTGTTATGACCACAGTTGATGGTTTTATTGTTGGTTGTATATCATTCCCATTCTCCTGTTCTTGGTGAATGTTTCTTTCCTCAGGAGAAATTACACACCCTAATCTCAATCAAATCTCATTGCACCCTACAAAGTTTGTTCCACCTTCTAAATTCTCAAAAAATTTCACAAGCTAGACTGGTCTGTTGTTAGCATTTGGGTTGGGTCGAGCTGGTAGTTGAGAGCGCATTTGAGGTTGGGGATTTTGGGGTAATTGAATTGGAGCTTGTAAAGTGGGTTGATCTTGAGGAATCATTCCCATAGGTTGATTTCTTAGTCCCATGGGGCTCTAGTAGGTTTGAGTCCAATTGGGGGCTTGGGAAGCTGTGCTAGTCCACTGTGAAGGATAGGGGTTATTATTTGAATTCTTCCAAAATGGGGTAGAGTTTTGCAAGTTAGGCCAAGTAGGATTAGCAACCAATTGATTTGGCCAGGGTGTAGTAGGATATTGTTGGGACTGCCAGGTGGGGTTAGCAAATGGTTGGGCCTTCCATGTGTTTCCATGATTATGTTGTTGATTATATTGTTCAGGAAAGAAAGAAGAAGGGTATTGTAGCATACCTAGGGGGAAAGACTACCACTAGTGACATTGATCCATCATATATATTGGTTCTATTTCCTCTTCTTCTTCTTTAAAGACAACTTCTAGTGCTGGGAGTGATGGATATTTCTCTATCGCATGGTCTTTGGCACAAATAGCTCAGGTCCAAACCATGTCTAAGGGACACTCCCTTGAACCATGTTTCCTCTTGCACCATGGACAAAATATAGCCAACGAATGCTCTTCTTCTGCTTGTTTCTATTTAGCTTGTAGAACATCCAATTGTGTAGTCAGAGTACCCAAAATGTCATTTCATCCCATGAATTTATAGTTCCTCCCCCTAGTCTGATGCAAGAGCATCGTCAGCAAAGAAGGCACGCAAGAGGAGGATAGTTGGATATGAACCATTACACATTTTGGAGATATTTTGAATTTGAACAAAATGAGACATTAATGTAATATCTGGAAAGGATATGTTTGAATTTATGGTCTAGATATTGTAACGTAGATCTTGATCGGTTACTCTCATCTACCGGTCATAGGAATTTAATGTAATCAATGTAAAGTTATTGTAGGCTTTAATTCGATTAAATAGCTTGAAGTTGTAAGAGGGAAAACTCAATAAATCTCCCTCGCATGTATTGTCTTGTATCATTATTCTCACTGTAAGATTTAGAGTAGTAGAGAAAGAGAATAGGAGGATAGAGAAGAAGATAGATTGTATAAGTTGTGTAAGATAATAGTTGTTGCTATTGAACCATGTATAGTAGCACTTGAATTAATATATGAAGGCTTTGATTCAATTTCATGGTGTTGGGATGATTACTGTTTGCATCCATTAAATGGTATGTTTACACTTTTCTTATATGCTTTGCTATGCATTTGTTTCAATGCTTATGTGTATGATTTCATGTTGAGTGTATGAAGTCGGTGAGAGGGAGAGTATGAGTTTCAATTATTTCTTGTCCTGAGAATTCCTGGAAAGAGTGCAGTGAAGGTCTGCAAGGAGTGTGTTGACTGGATTCTGAGTTTTATCTCAGATAAGCTCATGAGACATATCATTGTTCTCATACTAGCATAAGTGTGAGTGTAGCACAGAGTCGTGCAATGTGTGCGCAGGACAAGGAGAGCATTAGATTTATTCAACTCAACAGAGCAGTTAAAGAATATTTGTTTCCAGGAGCACATAGAGTTGAAACATTAGATAACTAGAAGTTATTGTAGAAGTCATGAAAGGTGTGTGCGCAAGATTATTTAGAATTCAGAATTTGCTGGAAGAACAAGCTCAAAAAGGATAGCCTTGTTCAAGAACTTCCAAGGGAGGATGAAAGTTGCATTCACCTGGGAAAATTTGAGTTCAGAGAGTTGGCACCAAGTTACTTGGCCAAGAATAATTAAGATTTGAATGGATGGTGGAAATATTTATAGGTAGAAGCGTCAATTCATTGTGAGACATAAGATCAACCCAAGCTATGAGTAGGATAAGGTCAGGGATCATTCAGTTTTTGAAGCTCAGGAGAGGCAGGAGTCATTGATCTAATTCAGATCTGTATCATTGGTTCATTTCAGGAGATCGGATATCGCGAGTTGGGAGAATGGGGTTAACATTAGTTTTCAAACCCCCAGTACGTGAAATCCCAATTGAATCTAGACCATTGGATAGCGAGACTTGTGAACCATCGATCTAGAATGAGTATGGTTCAGAGATTTAGTCATCGGGAAACCAAAAGTGAAGACTTTACCAAAGTCTCGAAAGGTGAATCGTCGACTTAATCTGGGTCATTGGTTAGCGGAGGACCTGGACCGTAGATATGAAGTCATCAGATCTTTGAGAGTTGTAGATTTGGTAGTAAAAGAAGAGTTGTTCATTGATTTCCCGAATCACAAAGTCCCAACATATTTGGAGCTACGACCCAGTTCCTAGGGGAAGGTCACATTGAGTGCATAGGGGAGAGGGCTAGCATTTGTTAGGCCCCAAGTTAGATTTCGGGGTTTTGGAGGTTGGAGTGTTGGGTTTGTATCACACCAACATTCCCAAAATCACGAAGTGTGAACTGCGTTGAGCTGACACGTGGTTGTAGTGTCGTGGTCGCGTGGGAGAATATCTTGCGCCCAGTGTTAGTTCGCACAGGAGGAGTTCCGCTTAAGGACCTGTGGATATATATGTTGAATATTCCAGTGGGGAATCGAAGAGCCATTCGGCTCAAGGGAAGTTGAAATATCCAAATACTAGAAGGTCAATAAGAACCTGTTGATGTAGGGGTGCTAGGTCAGGTGGTATCAAAGCCTAGATAAAAACTCTTGTTTTTTGTACGAGAGGACATAGGATAGTTGTGATTTGAATTCTACGTGGATATATTGAACACAATGCCGCTAAGAAGACTTCAAGAGAGATCTATGCCCTATCCAACTGTGGAGAGGGAAATGAGAGAACTTTGTGCCCAATTGGATGATATGGAGACAACACAAAAATGGAAAACTGATACCGGAGATGTTAGTGAATCCGAGAATGAGAATGAAGCAAGACCCGATGAAGAGGAAGTTGCAATCGAAGATGTTGCATAAGAATGTCTATTCATAGTTGTTGCAAGAATAAGGGCCAGATAAAAGATGGACATTCCGATGTATGAAGGAAACTTAGACATTGAGGAGCTGCTAGATTGTTTTAGAGCTCTAGATAAATACTTCAATTATGAAGATATCAAAGAGTATAAGAAGGTAAAACATGTTGTCACTAGACTGAAAAGGCATGCAACACTATGGTGGGATGAATTGTAGGATGACGGGCATTGCAAAGGCAAGCAAAGAATCAAAAGTTGGGACAAGATGGTAGCGAAGATGAAATTCAAATTCATACCTAGAGATTACCAAATAAATTTGTTTCGAAGAATGAAGAATTTGAGATAGAAAGGGATGACAATGAAGGAATACATTGAAGATTTTTACCGGATAAACATTACAGCAGATCATCATGAGAGTGGTTATGAAAAGGTCGCTAGATATATGAATGGTCTAAGATATGACATTCAATATGCGATGAGCATGATAACAATCAGGAATGTAGAATATGATTATCAGATTGCTTTGAAGGCAAAAGATAAATTGGACCGAAAGCAATGTCAAAGAGCCAGAGGTAGGATTCTGAGTAGAGGAAAAGCAATTTCCCAAGACAGGGTACAAAAGCCCAAGGAGGAAGAAAAGAAACCTCATAATCACCCATAAAGGGGAGGAAGTTCACAGGGAAGACAATATGCCGACATGAACACTTTTCCGTGAGCAAGTGGAAGAGGAAGAGGCAAAGGAGGTGAAATAAAGTGTTTTGTCTGTGGAAAAATCAGACACAAATATTTTGAATGTCATGATAGAAAACAACATGGGGGAGGCAAAGCTCACATTTCAGAATCACAAAAGCGAAATGTTGAGGAAAAATATGGAGAAGGAGGAAGATCCTTAATGATGAGAAAAATTCTCTTGAAACCAGAGAAGGAGGTGGAGAATCTAGTCCAGAGGAACAATTTGTTCAGAAATGCTTGCAATACCAAGGATAGGGTATGCAAGGTGATAGTGAACAGTGGAAGCAAAGATAATATAGTATCCATGGATATGGTGGAAAAGTTGGAATTAGAGATAGTTACACACCCAAGCCCATACAAGGTTTCGTGGTTGCAAAAAGGACATCAGGTAATAGTAAATAAACAATGTTTAGTTGAATTTAAGATAGGAGGTTACAGAGATGAGATCTTATGTGATGTTATTCCCATGGATGTTTGTCATCTTTTTTGGGGGAGGCTATGGAAATATGACAGGGATGTTATCCATGACATAAGAAATAACACCTGTACCTTGGAAAATAATGGTAGGACACATATGTTGTTGTCTATTGAAGATAAGAAGGTGAAACAAGAAGCAAGTAATACTATACTTCTCATGAGTGGGAAGGAAATTATGGGTGAAGCCAAGAAGGGAGCAGAAATGTAGTTTGTTGTGGTGATAAAACCTAGAGTCACCTTGACCAATACCTCAATGGATGATCTACCTGAGGAAATTCAAGAACTGCTCGAAAATTTTGTTGATATAGTAGTGGATGATTTAACTTATTCCTCTTCGCCCATCAGAAGTATAAGCCATCACATTGACCTTATACCAGGAGTGAGTTTACCAAACAAAACAACGTATAGATTGATGCCATAGGAGGATGAAGAAGTTAAGAATCAAGTCCAGGATTTGATGGACAAAGGGTTGATTAGAGAAAGCTTGAGCCCATGCGCTGTACCAACAATGTTAATTCCGAAGAAAGATGGTGGATGGAGGATGTGTACAAACTTGAGGGATATAAATAGAATCAACATCAGGTATAGATTTCCTTTACCCAGTATGGATGACTTGATGCACTACTACATATGGGTGGATTATTCTACCAAAATTTTCCATGCTTCCACTAGTTTCATTTTTTTTTTAAACAGGGTAGGATTTTCGTCGATATTGCCATGAAAGTTCGTTGCAATATCCACAAAAATATTTTTTTAATATAGTAAGGATTTTCGTCGCAATAGCGACAAACTTGCATGGCAATATCGACGAAGATTTTTCCTATATCTTTGGTCGGTGTTAACGGCTAGTTGACTATTTGATCTATATATACGTGACTTTAAGAGACTTTGTGACACAGTTGTTATAGTTGTGACACTGTTCTTGGCTTTTGTTTGAGCTGTTTATTTTTTCCATCATCCACCGGTTGAACAAATCCAATTCTTTATCTACATAGCTCGGATTTTGAACTTGCAAGGTTAGTATGTTATTTTTTATTCATGTACTTATTTAACTTGTAAATTTTTGTTCAAATGTCCAAATTTCATTTAGCTTGTTTTTTCCTTGATAATATATTATAATATGTGTATTACCATATTTCATGTCTTTGGTTTTTGGATCTAGTTAGTATATTATGTGGAAAAGGGTATGTGGATTCCATAATATTCTAGGTTTATGGAATCCGCATACCCTTTTCCCTTCAATTGTATTTATAATCTCTCTCTCTTTTCGCTGATAAAGATATGGAATTGCTCTTGAAACTAAACCTTGATCAGTGAAATGATATTAATTGATTGTCATTTTCTTCTCTCTTTTATTTTTAAGACCTAACAAAAAAACACTAACAAAGCTTGATTGAAGCTTTGATACCAATTGTTACATCCCTAGTACCCAAAAGGGATCACACGTGCATAAATTGAAAATAATATAATAGTGACAATAATGGTTGGGATACTTGCACACCTAATGGTTGGCTAACACTTACTAATTCAATTAAATGAAGGAAGAAATCTCCATGAATAAAATATTGAAGTTGATTGTTATATTGATAAATTATAAGTTATGGTATATATAAGATAGGTAGGAAACTCATGTATATAACAACAAGGGTAATAGATGCAATATATTGTAACATTTCCCTCTTTCTCATAAATTATTTGTTATCCTCAACATTTCCCTCTTTAGCGTATATATTAAGAGAAATATTAATAACATTTCCCTCTTCTGCATAAATTCTTTGCTATCCTCAACATATTGTAATAATTAATGGGTAGGTTGGCATTAGTGACAAGATAGTCTGTTGATATATATTACATATAATTATTAATGTATGAGATATCATCCATTATTTAAGCATGAAAAACAAAACCCAAGACTAAATATTGTGTTTGACGTGATCGAGTTTGTACTTTTTTTCAAAACAAAGTACGAGAATTTCCATTATTTAAGCATGCACAACAAAACCCGAGGCTAAAAGTTGTGGTTGACGTGATCGGGTGTGTACATCTGGATGGTCGATAAAGTGCAGTCATCAACTCATTAGGATATGAAACAAAGTCTCAAAATCCAAAGTGTATTCTTACATTTACTACACATAGAATGATGGTAACATCAATCATTATTTGTACTTTTAATTAATACGTGGCTATTTGTGGATTTTTTAAAAAACAAATAATTTAATTTTTTTAGTTTTGTGATTAATTGTCACCTCCAACCAAGGGAAATTAGTCACTTCACATTTTTTGATCTTTGAATATTTAAAAATAAAAAAATATTTTTATTTATATATAAAATTCTCATTAATAAATATTTATTGAAAAACATTATAAAACATTGTTAAATTTTTTGTAAATTTACAAAAGTCAAAATGATTTTGACTTGCAATCGATTGCTATATTCCTTTCTTTAGCAGGGACTAATAAGATACATAAACACTAACCCTAAACTTATGTTAGGTATATATGTCATTATTATATAAAGAAAACATTTGTACACATATGA
>JZKD02S2049015.1:0-18440 GCA_000966675.3 Picea glauca
GAATCACTTGTTACTCCGATCTACCTCAAATATTTTTACTTGTTTCATGTCATTGATGGAGGATACATTAAGGCCTTCCTGTGACGAGTCTTTTCTTGTCAACTTCAACTCATTATCCAGAAATTAGACTTAGAAACTAATTAGTACCTTGGAACTTGCATGCCTCAATGGTAGGTTTCCTCGCTTTCGATAGTGGGTTTTCATTATTGACCCCTGATCGTGAGATTCCGCCGAGTGTTCGACTTCAGCTCATTAATTCACATTCGTTGGATTGTACTAGAGTACCTTGGGAGTCATTGACATTAATGGTGATTTGCCTCACACTTGTTAACGATATACACTAATGACCAGTAATCAAGTGGTTTCTACCATGTTTGACTTCAACACATGTATTCGCATGGTTAGATTCGTACTATAGAGTGGTGGAGATGAAAACCCTGGATATTTTCTGACAAATTCAGGTTGCATTGGAGTATATTCATATTGCACTATTGCATAGATCCGCAGTGTATGTCTCGTGGCTATGTTCAGATTTGATTCATATTGGCATGGATCCATAGTGTATGTTTGGTGGCCATGACCTATCTTACTTGACATGGATCTTTTCATGTCAGCATTTGTGCTTTGAGTCATTTGTATTATGAGTATGGGAATGCCTACCTCAGTGATGAAGATATTATTGTACTGTATTTCCTTGTTTGTTGGTAGGTTTCCGACCGACTCTTCCTTGTTCCCTACACACACTCGACAAAGTATTTCAACTATCACTTTTTTCTAACTTCATACTTTGGGGGGCTCTCTGTTACACATTATTTTCATCACCCTTATGATTGTTAATGATGTAAACCTATCTGTTGTCTTCAGAGGGATCAGTGGTTTGAATTCCTGAGGAAAGAAGGGAGAAGAACTTTACCTGAGAGATGAAATCATATTTTCCTTTGTAAAAACCCTAATAAAGAGGATCATCGTACCCTGCACTATGCATGGGTTGTGACGATCCTAGATCATCGCAGGCTGTACTAAACCTAGACTACGACGTCGTCGCAGGCTGCACTATAGCTGGGGTGCAACAATTTTCATACATGGGAAAAACAAGCATCTTCTTGATGCTTCTAGAAGGAGAATCTTCGATGGTGAGGTGGCTTTCGAACGATTTGGATATTACTTGCTTTGATGATTTAGTGGGATCATCCTAACCTCCTCACCTGATCTTCTTTAGCTTATAAAAGGAGAGGAGCTCTCATGGAGAAAGTTAGCTAGGTTGTCTTAATTGATTTGGAAATTTAGCTTGATATTGTTATCTTGGTTAGAGTGGATTTGAGCTTTGCTTTGTCAAGATAGATTGTGAGTGACTTTTATATCTGTAGTCACATAATATGTGGAGAAAGAAGTGTGTGGGAAGAAAGGAACAATTGGAGGGGACCTTACGACATCAAGGCTTTGGTTGTAATCTCTCTTTCCATTAGTTAATACAGATGCACTTTTCTTTCCTATGTGAATCTTATTTGCCCATATTGTATGATTCCTTGATCACATACATAGTTTCATATCAACTAGGCCATGTTGTTCTTGTCTTCGTTGGCTTGTGTTCCTTTGCAGATATTTCTCCATAAGACTTATGATGGAGCTTGGATTGCATTGACAAAGTCGGATCTTCGATATTTAAAAGGTATGTTCTAGATCTATTTCTCATTTGATAATTGAAATCTAAGGAAAGAATAGTGTACTGTCTTGTTTTTTTCTAGTTTTGTAGTGAAGTAAGGGGGATTGATTTGTGTTCGCACTTAACAATTAGCCCGATAACAACGTGTCACCTTTCTTTCCATGACACATCAGCAGCTGTGACATCATATGGTGTTAGGACACCATGTCACTCCGATGATTTTCCTCCGGGAATTTTCCATGCCCAACATTTGAAACTCTCGAAACCCAGATTTCCAAAAATAATCTGGACTGTTCATCGATCACGACACGTGGCGATAGATCATTAACTTTGGACATTTTCCTCCTGGAGATTTTTTATGTTTCACATTCAAAACTCTCGAAGCTCAAAATTTAGAAGTGAATTTGGACCATTGATCTCAAATCAACAAGAACCATTGATCCTTGCAGTAGGTAGATATCACCTGGTCCATAGATCGTAATCGGATCGACGACTACACTTCATTACAGGGATGTACACTGCCCAGACATTAATTTTCTGGAGCGGTCCCGCAATTGGAACCATGATATTGTTGGAAGGGTACATGGTGGCTCATGGGGGATTATGGGCCCAAAGGCGGTGTGGACCCAAACCACCCTCAACAAATCTCGCAATCACGTGCTTAAATGACATCACGTCACCGTGTCACCTCCACGTCACCTTCATGTCACCTCCACTCACCCCACTCACTATTACCACCCCTCTAACCGTGCGCCATCTGTCCTCCACTCAAGCTTGTCACCCCCACTCCCCTCCACCTCATCTACATCCACGTTGTCCACCTTCACACGTCCTGTCTTCCTATTGGACACCCGCCACCACGTTTTCCTATTCACAAACAATTCATCACAGTGAAAGCGAGGAGAAGGGTCAGTTACAGTTGAGATAAAGTGCGCTTAGCTGCCGAAAGCTCTGTCACAGATAGAGAACATGTAGATCGTACGAGATTCGACGCAACTAGTTCCATAACACTTCAACATACTCCCTCTTCCTTAAGCAAAGATCTTCTCATGCAACCAGTTGTCTCCAGTGGCCTCCAACAACTCGCAGGCATGCCATTACTCAACACAGAGCCTTGCTCTGTCACTGCGAGGCCTATTTTCTGCCAATTTAGTTCCTCCAGTGCATGCATCAGTTTTTGTCTCAGAGACAGTAGTAGTTTTTAGTTGATTAATTCCCACATTTCTTATATTATATACAAGAGTGGTATTTTGTGTGTGATAAGAACCACTCTTGATGATTAAGTCCAGTGTATTAGTGAATTTAAGAATTTGTTTTACGAACAATTATCTAAATTTAGGTATCAGTCCCCTAAGGGCGAGATCCTTTGCAATTCTTTTAAATAGTTAGCTTTTGGATATTGTGGCAGTCAGATTTTTGGGGAAAGAATAGCAATACATCAAAATGGTTGGAACCGTTCTATGCATGGATTAAATCTCTCTACCTAGTGAACATACTCTTGATGAAAATGTTTCATTCAAATCTTTATGTGTTTTTATTCTTATCTTGAAAACAATTTTTGGTTTGTGCAACGTACATTTCATTTCCTTTCATCAATTGTGTAACTTGTTTTCACTGATATGCAACCTGTCAAACAACTAATGATTTGGTGAAGATTTGTTTTATTTGAAACCTATGGGAGTAACTGTGTTGTTGATACATGTGTAATGTCTTGAAATAATATTTTAAGTATTGAACTTCTTGCAATAGATTATTCATTGAGTAGTTTGTTGTTTCCCTCTGTTTTTCTATTATTTCACTGGTCTGTTTGTTGGGCTCATGATTTGGTTGTTTTATGATGATGATTGAATCCTAATTGCATTGATATTATATGTATTAATAACCATTTTGAATATGTTTTGAAAGAATTTTGTATCAATTCATCGTGGATCTACAAGTACAAAATAATGTGGCCAATCCTCATAACGGTCTATTCCACCCCGACCTCATCAAATTGCTTGTTATAGCCGAGTTGGAAAAAAAGGGGAAGACATGGGATGAGTTCATTTACCAATTTTCAAACCCTCATCTTACAATCAAGACCAGCAAGAAAACACTTGACTTAGGGACTGTTACTCCATCCAAACCCCATTCTCCGAAGACTCCAAACCCTCCTTCTCAAGATATCTCTTTGCCGGAACAAAAGACCAAGACCAAGGAACTTGTTGATACCCCTGAAGTTTCATTGGGAAAGAAGACTAATAAGCCTATTGATAATCCTCCAAAGCCCTCAACATCTATTGATCTTGCACCTAAAATTTACAAGAAGTAATTCAACAAGACTTCCCTGTAATCCCCACAAATAGGAGAGGGGATAATCGATTCAAGAGAGGATATTTTTGAAAAAAGTGCTCGAAATTCAAATGGAAAGCCTAATATAAAAAATCCGGGCACTTCAGATCCTATCCAAGTATCTTCTGATCTCGAAATCCCCCATAAAATACGTAGGGAAGTGTCTGCAGAAGGATTGGAGCCTCATAGAGAGACAAAATCTGAGTCTATTTCTCCTTATAAACCCCCTATTACTCCTACCTCCTAGATGCCTATACTAGATCCCAAAACTAATAGAATTTCTACATCCTTCAAGGGATCCAAGCCCTCCTCTGAGATATCTGATCATACTCCATCCATTGAAAAGTTACAACAAGAAAATGTTCAACTGCTGCAACAATTAGAAGAGATGAAGACCATGGATAAACATATCTACCATGACAATGCAATACTACAAGCAAAGGTGAATTCCCTCCAATGATTGGTTGATCAAATGACCAACGACAATCGTAGCCTCTGTGCACAATTGAAACACTGCAACAGGGCCAAGACAAAGACTTTAAGGCAAGAAGATTCTAAAGCTAATCCATCCCCTGCTCATCAAGTCGAGTCATATTGGGCAATTCATTTTTATCTGCGGTGGGACCTGCAAAATCTTAGGTGTGGGGGTAATGTTGGGCTCGTGATTTGGTTGTTTTATGATGATAATTGAATCCTTTTTGCACCGTTATTATATGTATTTATAACCATTTTGAAGATGTTTTCAAAGGATTTTGTATCAATTCATCGTGGATCTACAACATGTATGTGAAATTGATGTTTTGCAATGATTTTGAGTTAAATTCGATTTGATTTAATGTTTAAAAGAATCTAATGCATGATCTGTGTGTCACAGGGATAATTCACAATGAAAATTTCCATTCGACTCTCCATTCGGTACGCGATCCAACAGTCCATCCGACACTGTGTCTGACACTTCATCCGGCACTAAAACCATGGGCGAGTTGGCGGTTGTTATATCGATGGCATGTGCTGGGAGAATCAACGACATGGGTTTTTTTCACCCTCATGGCCTCCAACTACTGAGCTCTTGACATCTCAGATTAAGCTGTTATCCTGAGAGTTGAGTGGCTCGTTCAGTTTCTAGAAGACAAAACTGTTAGAAACACATTTAATTGAAATTACCATTTTTAGAGGAGGTCAACCCTTCCAGTGGTCGACTACTTGAGCTGTAATCATTATAAATACCACCAGTAGTGGCCAGACCAAAGGGGGAGATTTGTTAAGAAGACATTTCGTTGTGTAATTGAGACATTTCTGCAAATTTATGTTCAGACTGCATTTTTTAAGTTAATGACAGAATCATGTTGATCTGAGCTTGTGATTCGCTGTTGAGAAGTAGCCACGACCTGCTGGGGGGCCCACCAGTGGTCTGGGTGAATAGATAGATAGTTAGCTTGTGTATTTGCATTGTGCAATTGCCATTTCTTTCATTTTCCTGTATATGTGTTTTTATCATTTTATTTGTCGTGTATTTATTGTTTATAATTTAATTGTTTTAATTTACTTTTTGTAGGTTGCTTTTAAAGGATAGTTAATATGCTGTGTCTTTTAAATTAATTAGTCAATAGCTTGAAATCTTATCTACTAACCTTGTTGCGTGATTAAAATCTAGTTTGAACTGCTGCAAATTGAAGTAGAATAGTTAGAACAAAGTATTGAGTAAAATGGAGTATTGAATTAATGCAGAATATAGAGTTTCTTTGGCAAAGTTTCGATGGATGAATAGTTGCTAATTCTGATTTTAATTCTCAGTTTACTTATCTAGTTTACCTATTTAGTTTGCTTATCAATTTTCCTATAATATGCTGAGATAGAAGTAGAATTGGAGTTATGTTTTTATGAGTATTTCAATTTGCAATATGAATTGTTAATAGTAGGATTAGTTTAGTTTATTTCATGAAATTTCCATTCTAGATCTAGATTGCAATTTTAATTCAAGGTTTGAGTTTGAGTTAAGTTTTTGGTTATAAGTCTCTAATGGTATGAATTTGCTTACATTAGCATAAGAGTGCATTTGAATTAAATAGAATAACGTTTTCTTATCGTTGATGATTAATGCATAAATTGAGAGATCACATGGATTTTCAAGGTAGTTGATACTTTTTCTATAATGGATAAGCTCTCGTTAGATTGCTTGATTCATATTTTTCATTTCGCTATAGAATTTAATATTGAATTTATCCCTCTTGAGTTATCACTAATTGTTAGATGCCATCGTGATGTCATAAGACACCGAAGACATAATCATCAACATTATATTTGAAGTTTTCTTGTTATTATAGATTAAAGAGTAGTTGTTGATTAATCTTTGAATATTGTCATGATGCTTTTAATTCAATAGGTTAAGATTTCCTTTTGTAGATTAGAAGTAATTATGAGTTTTATCTTAAGAATAGAGTTCACTTGATAATAGTTTGATTAGTTACATGTTGAGTAGTTTTGATTATTTTACTTGCTGCATAAGTTTTAATAGGGTAGTTGCTTGCTTGTCTGCTTGTTTACTTGTTGTTGCTCATTGATTTTGAATAGATTGATTAGATTAGTTTTCTATTGCTATTTTTCATTAAGTTGAATAGATTAAATATATGGCTTGCTTTTTCTCATTATATTGATTAAGTTGATTTATTCAAAGTAGGATTTTCATTTTCTTCTTTAGGAACAATCCATCGATCCATTGTTTGAAGTTGCTTAGGGTAAATAGTTCATAATTCTAGAATTGCTTAAAGATCTTCATTATTTGAGTTTATTAGATTAGATTAGGTTAGGCTAGGCTATATTAGAGCTCTAGATCTGCATATACAGTGCTGGCACCTTGAAGCTTACGATCCCCAGGTGGACAATTTAATGTCGAAATAGATAACATATATTTTACTCGACATTTTTGGTGCCGTTGTCGGGGAGGTGGTAAAAGGAATAGATCTTAGGTAGGTAGGTTGCCTTTAATTACACAAAAAGGGGGAGGATAATTTTTAAGACGAGAGGTAAGAACCTGCGCATCCATTTTAATGGGTCGCTCCAAATCCTTGTTGTTCCCTTTCCGCAAGAGTGTTTAATTTTTCTGCAAGTTTGCTTACTTTTCTTAGTTTGTTTACTTTTCTCAGTTTGTTTACTTTCCTGCAAGTGTACTTTATTTCCTGCACAATGTGCTTACTTTCCCACAAGCATGCTTTCTTTCTTGCACAATGTGTTTACTTTCTCGCAATTTAGTTTTCCTGACAGTGTGCTTATTTTACTGCAAACGTTTTTTCTTTTATTTCTTTTATGCAAGTTTTATTTCTTTCATGCAAGTGTGCTTCCCTTTCACAAAGTCTGTTTATTTTTCCTTCCAGTATGTTTACTTTCATACACATATGAGTTTGATTTCATTCCCGCAATCGTATTTTATATTATTCTTTGATTTCTTTCCTATAAGTGTGATTTATTTTATGCAAGCATGGTGTGTTTGGTTTGCACAAATCTTCTTTAAATATGTCTTTCACCTTTTAAGTAGTTGTGATTAAAAAAAATAAAATACTTTTTGATGTTTTAAACCCTAGACACTAATCCCGGTGTGAGATAGGACCCATCAACCAACAAAATGGATTCGAAGGTGACCATTAGTTTGGGATATCTCTCTCAAATCCTAGGAGCAACTGGGATCTCTTCTTTCTAGGAAGAACACATCTTGACAATGGTCAAGAACTTATCTACCTCTTCGGAAATAATAAAAGAACCAAAGTCCCATGAGCTACAAAATTATTTTCCTTGCCAAACTGTGAAGGAAGCTGAAACATTATGGACTACATCCGGTGGAGAGCAATCACTAAGACCTGAGATTGAGGAGTTCTCAACATCCATCTCAGTAGATCCTTTATGTACTTCGTGAATCAATCATACAGAGGAAGAGGATATGCATGGCATGATGTCGGAGAGCATAGAAATTATTGATGATGAACATCAAGATTACATTGAAATTTGGTTTCAAGAGGTCATCAAGCCCCAATACTATTCTCTTCTTCAACACCTTTTGATGCCAAAAAAAGTAGGTTGGTTGGTTCTTCATATCCAGGTAATCACTGCGGTAAATTTTTCATAGGCGGATATGGGTATGTTTCTTATCTTGCTTCACACATGGTTACATTGGAAAATTTATGACACTTGAATAACGATTTTTCCTTTATTTTTAGGTAGGGTAGGATAGTAAATAAAAGTTGCATGTTGTTAGTTTATCTTAAAGTCTAATGCAACCTCATTTTACATTTTATTTCAATAAAATAACTATGAGATACATGTTCCAGTGACTTGATCTCATTAGTTTTTGATATTTTAGAGTGTGGTTTTTGACAAACAATTCTAGAGATTTCTGTAGGTATTTATTTCATCAGGAATAAACAATTTCAAGGAGATTTAAAGGAAGGATTTTTCTTCAAAATATGACTATACTTGAACCTTGTTGTCTGTCAAGCATCAATTGAATAATGAATTGATGTAATTAGCCATATTTTTGCAAATATTTTCATCTTCTTTTTCTCAAGGAATCTCTAATAGCAGTTGCTCTTAAAACCTTCACCACTAGATATAAGGAAGTGATACCGTAACCATCAAACTTAGAGGTTACTCATACAATTTTCCCAAGAACCCTGAGTAAGTGAGTAAAGTATCTTTATTAAAGAGTAACAAGGAGGTCTGATTAGCGGTTAGTCATGGAAACATCAAAATAACTTAAAAAAGAAGAAAGTGAGTTGAGCCTAAAGATACCTTTCTGTTCTTTCCCAATGGTACCATCCACTACACACTAAATATGMTTGATTATAWCATATCTTTAGATAGGCTACATCCGCTTAATTACCCCTTRCATTAGGACAATCATTAAGGAATATATAAYGGAAAGTCATTCTCTAACATAAATASCATCCCCATTAAAAAAAAAGAGAAAATAGTTGTTTTCAGAGWTGTTTCCCCATCTTCTTGCACAAAGCAATCTTATACTAAAATCTTAAAAKATGGAGGGTCAGTCTTTGAGGGTGTAAGAGGCYWACCCATYGGGAYACTGAAYAKGTCTGCTGGCAGTGGGTACTAGCATGTGGTATGACTAGGTAAAACCAYCAGAGTAYTGAAYARGCTTGCTGGYAACRGGGCATTCTACCTAGCGAGGATGATAATCTGAYAAAAAATAATAAGAAATTTAAACTTGTCTTGATGTATGACATTACTTGTAGACAAAGMTGACATGAAGTATGTATGGTTAAGATAAGGTCAATGAAATATATACATCTTCCATCAKGAACTAACTTTAAGACTATCTTAASAATCTMCCGCCTACCTCTTCTTAACTATATGTAGGATATTCTATCCTATAGGTGGGGCCATATTCTAACCGTCTCGTCASACTGATATGTGAAATTTATCTCTACACTTAACAAGCTGTAAATCTTAGGCTATTGGGAGAATTGACTGGTTCCCTATATTTTTTATTGTGAGGTGTCACAATACTTAGGAATGGGGGAGGGGTTTCATGATTTGACAAATGACAAAAACTGCCTATCTATAATCCATGAGAAGAAGAAGTAGAATCTTTGTAAATTTTTTTTTATATTGTTTTCACGATATTTTGGGCTATTGTATAAACAATTATTTTTATTGAAATGATAAATTATATACCACTGATATCACTGTGTGTTATAAGCCTATTGTACATTTCTTTGGAAGAATTCTTAACTAGTTCTTCATGACAAATACAGATCGATAACACATTGTTAAACTCACTACAGATTTGTGTTACACACCTATGAAGAGGAACACGATTAAGTGGCTCTGTATTAGGTTAGGTATTTATCTCAGTGTGGTTTTGATTTTAAGTTTTCTGGATGAGAGTCTAGGTCTAGGGAGCTAGGCCAGGGTTTCCAAAAGATGAGTTGCAAAGATAGAATGGGGCAAGGTAGGTATACTCAATAACATTTAGGATTTGTCATTGTGTATAGGGTAGATGCGGTGAGTTTCAACATGGGAATGAGATCATGCTTCAATTCATCATAAGAAGGTGTAACATAACATGACATTTTCATCCAAAATATAGCAAATAACTTTGAATTCTTCTTACAATCTTATGAAACAGTCATAGGAAAGCATGGAAGTGGCAACAACTTGTAGCAGAAGAGCAACAAGTTTTGGAGGCCTTTCTCGATGAGTTTTTTTTTTAATGAAAAATTTATGAATGGAAATTTGAATATTTCCTCTACACTTAGGAGTCACTAATCCAAGAAAATAACCTACACCTAACCCCTTCAAAATTGATTTGAAAACAAACTGTCCAAAAGCGCAATGATTGTGACATAAGCGCATCAGAAAAATAGGGGTCAAAGATGGGGCAATAAATTTTTAACCATAACACATTTTAAAAACCGAGGAGAATTTTTTGTAGATAAGGTTGTGTTTAAGATAAACCTCTCTCAGTTTTGTGAAATTAATTCCCATGTTCTTGGAATATGTGCCACAAAATAATGACTAAAACAAGAAATTAAATTGGAGTATTTAATTTTCTGAAATAGGCCTCCAAGAAAGTTGAATATCTCCCACTATATGCTACCTGTGTAAATAATGAAGGAGGTTATTATGATTTGGTATGTCCTTAGAAAAAACCTCCTTTGGTTTTCCAAAATTCATCTTTATTTGGTCACAAACCTCTTTTGGAAATGATGACCAAAAACAGAATCAAAAGCGCAACATGGTCTTGTAGAACACTTTTGAGTGACTTTTCTTGATCCATTTTATGATGTAGTAGTTCCTGGACATGTGTCTCTAAAGATTGATGTCCCCATTGGCATTTTTCAGGAGCATCTCCAGGTGTTCATTGACTCTTCCAAGACAATACTCTGTCCTTTTCAAATTCTGTTGCAATGGTGCCTTGAATGTCTTGTTGACATAGTGAAGGTAGATACTCTGTTTTCAAATCTTGCCATTTTTGTTTATTAGCTCATTTCCAATTTAATAAGCCCCTGAATTTCCCTTTCTACTTCTTGAAAATTCTTGAGAAAATGTGTTTCCAAGTACAAAATAATGTGGCCAATCATCATAATAGTCTATTCCACCTCGACCTCATCAAATTGCTTGTTATAGCCGAGTTGGAAAAATAGGGGAAGACATGGGATGAGTTATGTTATCACATATAGTTGTTAAAGGTAACAGGTTGTCTAAGTTCCCAGCCTGCATAAGATTAGTGGCTTGCAGGCGCTCGGGATCCCAAAGTTTCTTGAAGTTTAGCGCCAGAGCAAAGGCCCAAAATCAAATATGAGAAGAGATGTCTATGAGTCCCGATTCATGAAGAAGAGATCTAGACCGACCGACCGCAGAAGGCTGTGGACCATTAATCTGACACTGGCAAAGTCAAAAACTAGAGAAATAGAAGAAAGGAGGTAAGCTAACTTCCGACTTCATGAAAAGAGAAGTCCCGAAACACTCGAAAGTTGGGCCCCAGGTCATTGTAGAGGTCACATCCGAGGGTTCCATAAGAAGGGAGCTAGCACTCACTAGGCTCTAGTTCGAGAATTTAGAAATCGGGTGAGTCGGGAGTGGCCCACATCAAAGCTCCCGAAATGCGAAATCTTGAAATCGCAGTTTCACGAATTGAAGGTTTAAGCATGGAGCACAACACAAGCACCCAAAACGCGAAGTCACGAAGCACCCAGAAAGTGGGCCTAGGGTCATGGACCAAGGTCATATGTAGGAAAACACGATGGAGAGGAGTTGTGACAAAGGACGAAAGAACCCATACTGGTCACAAAAGAAAATCTGGGTGGCCTTGAGAAGTCGGGATTGACTCAAAGAAGTTGTGGGCACCACCTGGAACATTCATGGGTGTCAGGTCTCATCTTGATACTGTTGAAGGTAGTTAATGGAAATGGGAGTGGTGGTTGAAACTTCAACTCACTCCATAAATGGAAGGCATGGAGGATATGGTCAAAGAAGTAGGGCTGTCAGCCCGTGGTACCCCTGCGAGCCAGTTTTTCTGGAGAGCCCATACTGATCTGAGCTCGCATAGACAGAAGAAGATGCAGACGCTAAGCCTTGAATGCAATGGCCAGAATGCGCCCCTGGTGGTTGTGGACAGTTCTGAGTATAAGTAGGGTGTTTTGATATTGTGTTAGGGTCGATGGTTGAGCTAGGCTCCTGTATTGTAAAGTTTTAATGAAGCTCTGGTTCTTCTAGTTATGTATCTGTATTTGAGATTTCTTGTTTAATGAAAGTTAACTTCCTTTCCATTTCTCTGTAACAGCTGTGTTAGAACACTTGGGCATGGATGATCTAGTCAAGGGTAGTTATGTTGTTGTGATGTAGGTTTGATCACAGTGGCATCGCGACCAGTTTTAATCAGTTTCCTGTGTTGTCTTATCCCTCTTACATTGAATGGCTCGGGCATGGAAGATCCAATAGAGTTGTTACAGTTGCAGGATAATGGAGGTTTGATTATTCCACTGCTATGATTGTGTTGCTTGCACCATATTTTAGTGTCTGAAGCTTGATCTCAAGATTGCTCTTGAGTATTGGGTTTTTCCTCTCTTAGCTGTAAGAAGGCCTGATGCCCATAGTAGTCTCATTCATCTTTCTCACTAAGTCTTCCCTCTACTCATACTTAAGCTCAACTTACTGACCGCAGTTGATCAAGACCTCACCTACTTGTGCATGCGGGTCCCTGTTTTCTGAGTTAAAATGATATTGTCTTGAGTCGACGCCCATTCGACCTCTTTAAAACCAACTTGTGACATATAAAACTCTGATGGGTATTGGACTTACCCTCTCTGCAATCGAAGGGTGTTTTCTAGTGCTAACATTTATGGTGTCATTGCCGGGGAATGAATTGAATACTTTTCCCTCGGTAGAAAGACAACGAGCTTCTGATTATGAAGGTGCATTAGATATCGAAAAAATTAAAGATTACATTTGCACCTGGTGACTCCACTGTCTAGATTCCATTGTTTTAGTGTGACTGCTTCTGGCTACACCTAGAACCCCCCGGGACACGACGATAAGATATGCTCTTTGATGGTGAAAAAAGACAAGACATACTCATTTTGCATATCATTCACCTGGTGGCTCCATGATTAAATTATTGATTGGCGACTCCACTGGTTCAAAATGGAAACAATCTTGGCTTGAAAGTTTTCTCCTATGTTCTTGGTTTTCCTAATGTTGACCCTACTCCAAACGAGTGGGTTTTTTTTTCCCATTTTTAGAGAGCGTAAAGAGGACAACCTTGCAGAGCATCTCCGTGAGTTTCATGAACTCATGCATCAATGGGAGATACATCATGAAGATTTATTATTAAAAATGTTCATGTTCTCATTAGCAGGAGATGCTCGTGAATGGTATCACCCCTTACCCCCTGCTAGCATCTCCTCCCTGGGATAATTTCATGTAGCTTTCAATAGGCACTGTCAATTTTTTTATTCCTCTGAGCTTATTTCTCATAACTGTTGTAAGGAATATAATGACTGTGTTCAGAATATAGCAGATTCTGATGCAGACTGGGAGGATGAAGAAGATGTTTTGGGTGAGCTAGTGGGACTAGTAAGATCACTTTCTGCATAAATAGAAGAAGTAAAGGCAAATCGTTCTTTCTTCTCTTGTGAAGATGCAGAGGATATTTTGTTCCTCGAAACAGATGTTCTTGGAATCCCTACTTATGATGAAGAATTGATTTCGGATACTAGCCAAGAACAAACAACTTTCAATGAATATCCCAACGAAGATGAAAAAGAGCAGAGCTCTCCCATGGTTCCTATTTATTATGATTATGAATCCGATCCTTAGGAGATCCATGAAGGAGAAAAGGAGGAGCCAAATCCACAATTTATCTCCTATTCAGAACCAGTAAATGAGCAGATATCACCTGGTACCAACCAACCTGTGTATGACAACTATGAATCAGATTCTGAGCTGGATATGAAGGATTTCCAAGAGCATGCAACATAACCTTTTCCTTTATACATTGAAGGAAAACATTGTGTGGAAATCAGTCATCCCGAGCCTACAGAAGACCAAGATCAGATATTTCCCATGGGTCCTATTTATGATGACTATGACTCTGACCCTCGGGAGAGCCATGAAAAAGAAGAAGGAGAGCCAAATGAGTAGTTTATATCCTTCCATGAGCCTGTGAGTGAGAAAACACCACCTAGGATCAGTTAGCTTGCATCGAATTCTCATACACCTGTGCTTACCATAGATATTCAACCATGTGTGAGCAACTATGGAGAAGATCAGGCTGTTTGTTACAAATTTTCTGGAGTTTGCCACTCGTTTTATGAGCTTGTCAACGAGTACATGAAGCTATATTTCCTTCATGCCTTAGAGCCACCTAGATTTATCTCAACCTCAGCCTTTGGAGGAAAGCTGAAGGGTGTAACCATTCTACTATCACAGTTGCATCATCTGTTATTAGTCGCTGACAGAGTAAAGGAGATTCCAATCAGGGAGTTACATGAATGTCTATGGTGGAAGTTTTCTTTCACCTAACGCTTTGTAAATATCAATTAGCCTAGGACTATACATAAATAAACTCTTTCTAGAGCAGGTGTGTTTGTTTTCCTTTTTATAAGTAGAATAGTGTACATGTCGGCCATCGGTGAAATGTTTTTGAGCTCGACTCCACAACCCAATGCATAAGGCGATTGGAACTGCTTGTTCTTGGCAGCTTGTAGGGGGCATGTCATCCCCTGTGGAGCAAAATGTGCCAAATGTTATCACATATAGTTGTCAAAGGCAGCAAGTTGTCCAAGTTCATGGACTGCACAAGAAATGTCAAAGAGAAACGTTTAGAGCATCCCATTTCGGGCTCGAAATGCAAGAAGCAGGCGAGATCAACTTCAACGACGAAAATTCCTAAGAAGATCATATTAGCGGCTCACGGGTGCTCGGAATCCCAAAGTTGCTCAAAGTTTAGTGCTGGAGAAAAGGCCCAGAATCAAAGATGAGAAAAGATGTCTCTGAGTCCCAATTCGTGAAGAAGAGATCTAGACCGTCGGACCACGGAAGGTCGTGGACCATTGATCTGACACTGGCAAAGTCAGAGAATTGAGAATCAAAAGAAAGGAGGTAAGCTAACTTCCGACTTCGCGAAACGCGAAGTCCTGAAACGCTCGAAAGTTGGGCCCCAGGTCATAGCGGAGGTCACGTCGGAGGAGTCCATAAGAAGGGAGCTAGCGCTTGCTAGGCTCTAGTTTGGGAGTTCAGAAATTCGGCGAGTCCGGAGTGGCCCGCATCAAAGCTCCCAAAACACAAAATCTCGAAATCCCGACTTTGCGAATCAGAGGTTTTAACATGGAGCACGACAAAAGCACCCGAAATGTGAAGTCACAAAGTGCCTTGAAAGTGGGCCCATGGTCATTTTCCTAGGTCATATGCAGGACATAGCGATAGAGAGGAGCTGCGCCAAAGGCTGAAAGTGCCCATACTGGTCATAGAAGAAAATCTGTGTGGCCTCGAGAAGCCAAGATTGACTCGAAGAAGTTGTGGGCACCACCTGGAACATTCATGGGCGTCAAGCCTCATCCCGATCTCGTTGAAGGTATTTAATGGAAATGGGAGTGGTGGTTGAAACTTCAACTAATTCCATAAATGGAAGGCATGGAGGATTTGGTCATAGTAGTAGGGTTGTCAGCCCATGGTACCCCTTCGAGCCAGTTTTTTTGTAGAGCCCATATTGACTTGAGCTCGCTTCTGAAAAAAGAAGATGCAGATGCCAAGCCTTGAATGCAGTGGCTAGAGCGCACCCCTGGTGGTTGTGGAAAGTTCTGAGTATAAGTAGGGAGTTTTGATATTGTGTTAGGGTCGATGATTGAGCTAGGCTCCCATATTGTAAATTTTTAATGAGGCTCTAGTTCTTCTAGTTATGTATCTATATTTGAGACTTTTTGTTTAATGAAAGTCAACATCCTTTCCATTTCTCTGTAACAACTGTGTTAGAACACTCGGGCATGGATGATCTAGTCGAGGGTAGTTATGTTGTTGTGATGTAGGTTTGATCACAGTGGCATCGTGACCAATTTTAATCACTTTCTTGTGTTGTATTTTCCCTCTTACATTGAATGGACTGGGCATGGAAGATCCAGTCAAGTTGTTATAGTTGTAGGATAATGGAGGTTTGATTATTCCACTGCTGTGTCTGTGTTACTTGCAACATATTTCAGTGTCCGAAGCTTTATCTCAAGATTGCTCTCGAGTATTGGGTTTTTCCTCTCTGATTTGCTGGAAGGCCTGATGCCCATAATAGTCTCGTTCATCTTTCTCACTAAGTCATCCCTTTGCTCATACTTAAGCTCAACTTACTGACCAAATTTGATCAAGACCTCACCTAGTACCTGTGCATACTGGTCCCTATTTTTTGAGTTAAAACGATATTGTCTTGAGTCTGCGCCCATTCGACCTCTTTAAAACTAACATGAGACATATAAAAATTTGATGGGTACTGGGATTACCCTCTCTGCAATCGGAGGGTGACTTATAGTGCTAAAAAATTCATTTACCAATTTTCAAACCCTCATCCTTATAATCAATACCAACAAGAAAACACTTGACTTATGAACTGTTACTCCATCCAAACCCCATTCTACGAAGACTCCAAACCCTCCTGCACAAGCTATCTCTTTGCTGGAACAAAATACCAAGACCAAGGAACTTGTTGATACCCCTGCAGTTTCATTGGGAAATAAGACTAAGAAGCATATTGATAATCCTCCAAAGCCCTCAACATCTATTGATCCTGCACCTAAAAATTTACAAGAGGTAATTCAACAAGACTTTCCTGTAGTCCCCACAAATAGGAGAGGGGATAATCAATTCAAGAGAGGATCTTTTCGAAAAAAGTGTCTGAAATGCAAGTGGAAAGCCTAATATAAAACATCCAGGCACTTCTGATCCTATCCAAGTATCTTCCGATCTCGAAATCCCCCATAAAATACTTAGGGAAGTGTATGTAGAAGGATTGGAGCCTTATAGAGAGACAAAATCTGAACCTATTTCTCCTCATAAACCCCCCGTTACTCCTACATCCTAGATGCCTATACCAGATCCCAAAACTAATAGAATTTCTACATCCTTCAAGGGATCCAAGCCCTCCTCTGAGATATCTAATCATACTCCAACCATTGAAAATTTACAACAAGAAAATGTTCAGCTGTTGCAACAATTAGAAGAGAGGCATGGATAGACATCTCCACCATGACAATGAAATACTACAAGAAAAGGTGAATTCCCTCCAATGATTGGTTGATCAAATGACCAACGAAAATCGTAGCCTCCGTGCATAATTAAAAAACTGCAAGAGGGCCAAGACTAAGTCTTCACGGCAAGAAGCTTCTAAAGCTAATCCATCCCCTGCTCATCAAGTCTAGTCGTATTGGGCAATTCATTTTTGTTTGTAGTGGGACCTACAAAATCTTAGGTGTGGGGGTAATGTTGGGCTCTTGATTTGGTTGTTTTATGATGATGATTGAATCCTTTTTGCACCAGTATTATATGTATTGATAACCATTTTGAATATGTTTTCAAAGGATTTTGTATCAATTCATCGTGGATCTACAACAGGTATGTGCAATTGATGTTTTGCAATGATTTTGAGTTAAATTCAATTTGATTTAATGTTTAAAAGAATCTAATGCACGATCTTTGTGTCATAGTGAAAATTCACAATGCAATTTTCCATCTGGCACTCCATCCAGCACGTGATCCGACACTCCATCCGGCACTGCGTCCGACACTCCATTCGACACTAAAACTGTGGGCGAGTTGGCGGTTGTTATATCATCGTAATGTGTTGGGTGAATCAACGGCATGGGTTTTTTTCACCCTCGTGGCCTCCATCTAGTGAGCTCTTGACATCTCAGATTAAGCTATTATGCTGAGCATTTAGTGGCTCGTTCAGTTTCTAGAAGCCAAAACTGTTAGAAACACATTTAATGTAAATTACCATTTTTAGAGGAGGTCGACCCTTCTAGTGGTTAAATTCTTGAGCTGTAATCATTATAAATACCACCGGTAGTGGCCAGACCAAAGGGGGAGAATTGTTAAGAAGACATTTCATTGTGTAATTTAGACATTTCTGCAAATTTATGTTCAGACTGTGTTTTTTAAGTTAATGACAAAATTGTGTTGATCTGATCTTGTGATTCACTGTTGAGAAGTAGCCACGACCTGTTGGGGGGCCCACCAGTGGTTTGGGTGAATAGTTAGATAGTTAGCTTGTGTATTTGCATTGTGCAATTGCCATTTCTTTCATTTTCCCGTATATGTGTTTTTATCATTTTATTTGCTATGTATTTGCTGTTTATAATTTAATTGTTTTAATTTCCTTTTTGTAGGTTGCTTTTAAAGGATAGTTAATATGTTGTCTTTTAAATTAATTAGTCAATAGCTTGCAAGCTTAGCTACT
>JZKD02S2049015.1:34008-53826 GCA_000966675.3 Picea glauca
ATTTCCACACAATGTTTTCCTTCAATGTATAAAGGAAAAGGTTATGTTGCATGCTCTTGGAAATCCTTCATATCCAGCTCAGAATCTGATTCATAGTTGTCATACACAGGTTGGTTGGTACCAGGTGATATCTGCTCATTTACTGGTTCTGAATAGGAGATAAATTGTGGATTTGGCTCCTCCTTTTCTCCTTCATGGATCTCCTAAGGATCGGATTCATAATCATAATAAATAGGAACCATGGGAGAGCTCTGCTCTTTTTCATCTTCGTTGGGATATTCATTGAAAGTTGTTTGTTCTTGGCTAGTATCCGAAATCAATTCTTCATCATAAGTAGGGATTCCAAGAACATCTGTTTCGAGGAACAAAATATCCTCTGCATCTTCACAAGAGAAGAAAGAACGATTTGCCTTTACTTCTTCTATTTATGCAGAAAGTGATCTTACTAGTCCCACTAGCTCACCCAAAACATCTTCTTCATCCTCCCAGTCTGCATCAGAATCTGCTATATTCTGAACACAGTCATTATATTCCTTACAACAGTTATGAGAAATAAGCTCAGAGGAATAAAAAAATTGACAGTGCCTATTGAAAGCTACATGAAATTATCCCAGGGAGGAGATGCTAGCAGGGGGTAAGGGGTGATACCATTCACGAGCATCTCCTGCTAATGAGAACATGAACATTTTTAATAATAAATCTTCATGATGTATCTCCCATTGATGCATGAGTTCATGAAACTCACGGAGATGCTCTGCAAGGTTGTCCTCTTTACGCTCTCTAAAAATGGGAAAAAAAAACCCACTCGTTTGGAGTAGGGTCAACATTAGGAAAACCAAGAACATAGGAGAAAACTTTCAAGCCAAGATTGTTTCCATTTTGAACCAGTGGAGTCGCCAATCAATAATTTAATCATGGAGCCACCAGGTGAATGATATGCAAAATGAGTATGTCTTGTCTTTTTTCACCATCAAAGAGCATATCTTATCGTCGTGTCCCGGGGGGTTCTAGGTGTAGCCAGAAGCAGTCACACTAAAACAATGGAATCTAGACAGTGGAGTCACCAGGTGCAAATGTAATCTTTAATTTTTTCGATATCTAATGCACCTTCATAATCAGAAGCTCGTTGTCTTTCTACCGAGGGAAAAGTATTCAATTCATTCCCCGGCAATGACACCATAAATGTTAGCACTAGAAAACACCCTTCGATTGCAGAGAGGGTAAGTCCAATACCCATCAGAGTTTTATATGTCACAAGTTGGTTTTAAAGAGGTCGAATGGGCGTCGACTCAAGACAATATCATTTTAACTCAGAAAACAGGGACCCGCATGCACAAGTAGGTGAGGTCTTGATCAACTGCGGTCAGTAAGTTGAGCTTAAGTATGAGTAGAGGGAAGACTTAGTGAGAAAGATGAATGAGACTACTATGGGCATCAGGCCTTCTTACAGCTAAGAGAGGAAAAACCCAATACTCAAGAGCAATCTTGAGATCAAGCTTCAGACACTAAAATATGGTGCAAGCAACACAATCATAGCAGTGGAATAATCAAACCTCCATTATCCTGCAACTGTAACAACTCTATTGGATCTTCCATGCCCGAGCCATTCAATGTAAGAGGGATAAGACAACACAGGAAACTGATTAAAACTGGTCGCGATGCCACTGTGATCAAACCTACATCACAACAACATAACTACCCTTGACTAGATCATCCATGCCCAAGTGTTCTAACACAGCTGTTACAGAGAAATGGAAAGGAAGTTAACTTTCATTAAACAAGAAATCTCAAATACAGATACATAACTAGAAGAACCAGAGCTTCATTAAAACTTTACAATACAGGAGCCTAGCTCAACCATCGACCCTAACACAATATCAAAACACCCTACTTATACTCAGAACTGTCCACAACCACCAGGGGCGCATTCTGGCCATTGCATTCAAGGCTTAGCGTCTGCATCTTCTTCTGTCTATGCGAGCTCAGATCAGTATGGGCTCTCCAGAAAAACTGGCTCGCAGGGGTACCACGGGCTGACAGCCCTACTTCTTTGACCATATCCTCCATGCCTTCCATTTATGGAGTGAGTTGAAGTTTCAACCACCACTCCCATTTCCATTAACTACCTTCAACAGTATCAAGATGAGACCTGACACCCATGAATGTTCCAGGTGGTGCCCACAACTTCTTTGAGTCAATCCCGACTTCTCAAGGCCACCCAGATTTTCTTTTGTGACCAGTATGGGTTCTTTCGTCCTTTGTCACAACTCCTCTCCATCGTGTTTTCCTACATATGACCTTGGTCCATGACCCTAGGCCCACTTTCTGGGTGCTTCGTGACTTCGCGTTTTGGGTGCTTGTGTTGTGCTCCATGCTTAAACCTTCAATTCGTGAAACTGCGATTTCAAGATTTCGCATTTCGGGAGCTTTGATGTGGGCCACTCCCGACTCACCCGATTTCTAAATTCTCGAACTAGAGCCTAGTGAGTGCTAGCTCCCTTCTTATGGAACCCTCGGATGTGACCTCTACAATGACCTGGGGCCCAACTTTCGAGTGTTTCGGGACTTCTCTTTTCATGAAGTCGGAAGTTAGCTTACCTCCTTTCTTCTATTTCTCTAGTTTTTGACTTTGCCAGTGTCAGATTAATGGTCCACAGCCTTCTGCGGTCGGTCGGTCTAGATCTCTTCTTCATGAATCGGGACTCATAGACATCTCTTCTCATATTTGATTTTGGGCCTTTGCTCTGGCGCTAAACTTCAAGAAACTTTGGGATCCCGAGCGCCTGCAAGCCACTAATCTTATGCAGGCTGGGAACTTAGACAACCTGTTACCTTTAACAACTATATGTGATAACATAACTCATCCCATGTCTTCCCCTATTTTTCCAACTCGGCTATAACAAGCAATTTGATGAGGTCGAGGTGGAATAGACTATTATGATGATTGGCCACATTATTTTGTACTTGGAAACACATTTTCTCAAGAATTTTCAAGAAGTAGAAAGGGAAATTCAGGGGCTTATTAAATTGGAAATGAGCTAATAAACAAAAATGGCAAGATTTGAAAACAGAGTATCTACCTTCACTATGTCAACAAGACATTCAAGGCACCATTGCAACAGAATTTGAAAAGGACAGAGTATTGTCTTGGAAGAGTCAATGAACACCTGGAGATGCTCCTGAAAAATGCCAATGGGGACATCAATCTTTAGAGACACATGTCCAGGAACTACTACATCATAAAATGGATCAAGAAAAGTCACTCAAAAGTGTTCTACAAGACCATGTTGCGCTTTTGATTCTGTTTTTGGTCATCATTTCCAAAAGAGGTTTGTGACCAAATAAAGATGAATTTTGGAAAACCAAAGGAGGTTTTTTCTAAGGACATACCAAATCATAATAACCTCCTTCATTATTTACACAGGTAGCATATAGTGGGAGATATTCAACTTTCTTGGAGGCCTATTTCAGAAAATTAAATACTCCAATTTAATTTCTTGTTTTAGTCATTATTTTGTGGCACATATTCCAAGAACATGGGAATTAATTTCACAAAACTGAGAGAGGTTTATCTTAAACACAACCTTATCTACAAAAAATTCTCCTCGGTTTTTAAAATGTGTTATGGTTAAAAATTTATTGCCCCATCTTTGACCCCTATTTTTCTGATGCGCTTATGTCACAATCATTGCGCTTTTGGACAGTTTGTTTTCAAATCAATTTTGAAGGGGTTAGGTGTAGGTTATTTTCTTGGATTAGTGACTCCTAAGTGTAGAGGAAATATTCAAATTTCCATTCATAAATTTTTCATTAAAAAAAAAACTCATCGAGAAAGGCCTCCAAAACTTGTTGCTCTTCTGCTACAAGTTGTTGCCACTTCCATGCTTTCCTATGACTGTTTCATAAGATTGTAAGAAGAATTCAAAGTTATTTGCTATATTTTGGATGAAAATGTCATGTTATGTTACACCTTCTTATGATGAATTGAAGCATGATCTCATTCCCATGTTGAAACTCACCGCATCTACCCTATACACAATGACAAATCCTAAATGTTATTGAGTATACCTACCTTGCCCCATTCTATCTTTGCAACTCATCTTTTGGAAACCCTGGCCTAGCTCCCTAGACCTAGACTCTCATCCAGAAAACTTAAAATCAAAACCACACTGAGATAAATACCTAACCTAATACAGAGCCACTTAATCGTGTTCCTCTTCATAGGTGTGTAACACAAATCTGTAGTGAGTTTAACAATGTGTTATCGATCTGTATTTGTCATGAAGAACTAGTTAAGAATTCTTCCAAAGAAATGTACAATAGGCTTATAACACACAGTGATATCAGTGGTATATAATTTATCATTTCAATAAAAATAATTGTTTATACAATAGCCCAAAATATCGTGAAAACAATATAAAAAAAAATTTACAAAGATTCTACTTCTTCTTCTCATGGATTATAGATAGGCAGTTTTTGTCATTTGTCAAATCATGAAACCCCTCCCCCATTCCTAAGTATTGTGACACCTCACAATAAAAAATATAGGGAACCAGTCAATTCTCCCAATAGCCTAAGATTTACAGCTTGTTAAGTGTAGAGATAAATTTCACATATCAGTCTGACGAGACGGTTAGAATATGGCCCCACCTATAGGATAGAATATCCTACATATAGTTAAGAAGAGGTAGGCGGGAGATTGTTAAGATAGTCTTAAAGTTAGTTCATGATGGAAGATGTATATATTTCATTGACCTTATCTTAACCATACATACTTCATGTCATCTTTGTCTACAAGTAATGTCATACATCAAGACAAGTTTAAATTTCTTATTATTTTTTGTCAGATTATCATCCTCGCTAGGTAGAATGCCCCGTTACCAGCAAGCCTATTCAATACTCTGATGGTTTTACCTAGTCATACCACATGCTAGTACCCACTGCCAGCAGACCTATTCAGTATCCCAATGGGTTAGCCTCTTACACCCTCAAAGACTGACCCTCCATCTTTTAAGATTTTAGTATAAGATTGCTTTGTGCAAGAAGATGGGGAAACATCTCTGAAAACAACTATTTTCTCTTTTTTTTAATGGGGATGCTATTTATGTTAGAGAATGACTTTCCATTATATATTCCTTAATGATTGTCCTAATGCAAGGGGTAATTAAGCGGATGTAGCCTATCTAAAGATATGATATAATCAATCATATTTAGTGTGTAGTGGATGGTACCATTGGGAAAGAACAGAAAGGTATCTTTAGGCTCAACTCACTTTCTTCTTTTTTAAGTTATTTTGATGTTTCCATGACTAACCGCTAATCAGACCTCCTTGTTACTCTTTAATAAAGATACTTTACTCACTTACTCAGGGTTCTTGGGAAAATTGTATGAGTAACCTCTAAGTTTGATGGTTACGGTATCACTTCCTTATATCTAGTGGTGAAGGTTTTAAGAGCAACTGCTATTAGAGATTCCTTGAGAAAAAGAAGATGAAAATATTTGCAAAAATATGGCTAATTACATCAATTCATTATTCAATTGATGCTTGACAGACAACAAGGTTCAAGTATAGTCATATTTTGAAGAAAAATCCTTCCTTTAAATCTCCTTGAAATTGTTTATTCCTGATGAAATAAATACCTACAGAAATCTCTAGAATTGTTTGTCAAAAACCACACTCTAAAATATCAAAAACTAATGAGATCAAGTCACTGGAACATGTATCTCATAGTTATTTTATTGAAATAAAATGTAAAATGAGGTTGCATTAGACTTTAAGATAAACTAACAACATGCAACTTTTATTTACTATCCTACCCTACCTAAAAATAAAGGAAAAATCGTTATTCAAGTGTCATAAATTTTCCAATGTAACCATGTGTGAAGCAAGATAAGAAACATACCCATATCCGCCTATGAAAAATTTACCGCAGTGATTACCTGGATATGAAGAACCAACCAACCTACTTTTTTTGGCATCAAAAGGTGTTGAAGAAGAGAATAGTATTGGGGCTTGATGACCTCTTGAAACCAAATTTCAATGTAATCTTGATGTTCATCATCAATAATTTCTATGCTCTCCGACATCATGCCATGCATATCCTCTTCCTCTGTATGATTGATTCACGAAGTACATAAAGGATCTACTGAGATGGATGTTGAGAACTCCTCAATCTCAGGTCTTAGTGATTGCTCTCCACCGGATGTAGTCCATAATGTTTCAGCTTCCTTCACAGTTTGGCAAGGAAAATAATTTTGTAGCTCATGGGACTTTGGTTCTTTTATTATTTCCGAAGAGGTAGATAAGTTCTTGACCATTGTCAAGATGTGTTCTTCCTAGAAAGAAGAGATCCCAGTTGCTCCTAGGATTTGAGAGAGATATCCCAAACTAATGGTCACCTTCGAATCCATTTTGTTGGTTGATGGGTCCTATCTCACACCGGGATTAGTGTCTAGGGTTTAAAACATCAAAAAGTATTTTATTTTTTTTAATCACAACTACTTAAAAGGTGAAAGACATATTTAAAGAAGATTTGTGCAAACCAAACACACCATGCTTGCATAAAATAAATCACACTTATAGGAAAGAAATCAAAGAATAATATAAAATACGATTGCGGGAATGAAATCAAACTCATATGTGTATGAAAGTAAACATACTGGAAGGAAAAATAAACAGACTTTGTGAAAGGGAAGCACACTTGCATGAAAGAAATAAAACTTGCATAAAAGAAATAAAAGAAAAAACGTTTGCAGTAAAATAAGCACACTGTCAGGAAAACTAAATTGCGAGAAAGTAAACACATTGTGCAAGAAAGAAAGCATGCTTGTGGGAAAGTAAGCACATTGTGCAGGAAATAAAGTACACTTGCAGGAAAGTAAACAAACTGAGAAAAGTAAACAAACTAAGAAAAGTAAGCAAACTTGCAGAAAAATTAAACACTCTTGCGGAAAGGGAACAACAAGGATTTGGAGCGACCCATTAAAATGGATGCGCAGGTTCTTACCTCTCGTCTTAAAAATTATCCTCCCCCTTTTTGTGTAATTAAAGGCAACCTACCTACCTAAGATCTATTCCTTTTACCACCTCCCCGACAACGGCACCAAAAATGTCGAGTAAAATATATGTTATCTATTTCGACATTAAATTGTCCACCTGGGGATCGTAAGCTTCAAGGTGCCAGCACTGTATATGCAGATCTAGAGCTCTAATATAGCCTAGCCTAACCTAATCTAATCTAATAAACTCAAATAATGAAGATCTTTAAGCAATTCTAGAATTATGAACTATTTACCCTAAGCAACTTCAAACAATGGATCGATGGATTGTTCCTAAAGAAGAAAATGAAAATCCTACTTTGAATAAATCAACTTAATCAATATAATGAGAAAAAGCAAGCCATATATTTAATCTATTCAACTTAATGAAAAATAGCAATAGAAAACTAATCTAATCAATCTATTCAAAATCAATGAGCAACAACAAGTAAACAAGCAGACAAGCAAGCAACTACCCTATTAAAACTTATGCAGCAAGTAAAATAATCAAAACTACTCAACATGTAACTAATCAAACTATTATCAAGTGAACTCTATTCTTAAGATAAAACTCATAATTACTTCTAATCTACAAAAGGAAATCTTAACCTATTGAATTAAAAGCATCATGACAATATTCAAAGATTAATCAACAACTANCAACTCGGCTATAACAAGCAATTTGATGAGGTCGGGGTGGAATAGACCGTTATGAGGATTGGCCACATTATTTTGTACTTGTAGATCCACGATGAATTGATACAAAATTCTTTCAAAACATATTCAAAATGGTTATTAATACATATAATATCAATGCAATTAGGATTCAATCATCATCATAAAACAACCAAATCATGAGCCCAACAAACAGACCAGTGAAATAATAGAAAAACAGAGGGAAACAACAAACTACTCAATGAATAATCTATTGCAAGAAGTTCAATACTTAAAATATTATTTCAAGACATTACACATGTATCAACAACACAGTTACTCCCATAGGTTTCAAATAAAACAAATCTTCACCAAATCATTAGTTGTTTGACAGGTTGCATATCAGTGAAAACAAGTTACACAATTGATGAAAGGAAATGAAATGTACGTTGCACAAACCAAAAATTGTTTTCAAGATAAGAATAAAAACACATAAAGATTTGAATGAAACATTTTCATCAAGAGTATGTTCACTAGGTAGAGAGATTTAATCCATGCATAGAACGGTTCCAACCATTTTGATGTATTGCTATTCTTTCCCCAAAAATCTGACTGCCACAATATCCAAAAGCTAACTATTTAAAAGAATTGCAAAGGATCTCGCCCTTAGGGGACTGATACCTAAATTTAGATAATTGTTCGTAAAACAAATTCTTAAATTCACTAATACACTGGACTTAATCATCAAGAGTGGTTCTTATCACACACAAAATACCACTCTTGTATATAATATAAGAAATGTGGGAATTAATCAACTAAAAACTACTACTGTCTCTGAGACAAAAACTGATGCATGCACTGGAGGAACTAAATTGGCAGAAAATAGGCCTCGCAGTGACAGAGCAAGGCTCTGTGTTGAGTAATGGCATGCCTGCGAGTTGTTGGAGGCCACTGGAGACAACTGGTTGCATGAGAAGATCTTTGCTTAAGGAAGAGGGAGTATGTTGAAGTGTTATGGAACTAGTTGCGTCGAATCTCGTACGATCTACATGTTCTCTATCTGTGACAGAGCTTTCGGCAGCTAAGCGCACTTTATCTCAACTGTAACTGACCCTTCTCCTCGCTTTCACTGTGATGAATTGTTTGTGAATAGGAAAACGTGGTGGCGGGTGTCCAATAGGAAGACAGGACGTGTGAAGGTGGACAACGTGGATGTAGATGAGGTGGAGGGGAGTGGGGGTGACAAGCTTGAGTGGAGGACAGATGGCGCACGGTTAGAGGGGTGGTAATAGTGAGTGGGGTGAGTGGAGGTGACATGAAGGTGACGTGGAGGTGACACGGTGACGTGATGTCATTTAAGCACGTGATTGCGAGATTTGTTGAGGGTGGTTTGGGTCCACACCGCCTTTGGGCCCATAATCCCCCATGAGCCACCATGTACCCTTCCAACAATATCATGGTTCCAATTGCGGGACCGCTCCAGAAAATTAATGTCTGGGCAGTGTACATCCCTGTAATGAAGTGTAGTCGTCGATCCGATTACGATCTATGGACCAGGTGATATCTACCTACTGCAAGGATCAATGGTTCTTGTTGATTTGAGATCAATGGTCCAAATTCACTTCTAAATTTTGAGCTTCGAGAGTTTTGAATGTGAAACATAAAAAATCTCCAGGAGGAAAATGTCCAAAGTTAATGATCTATCGCCACGTGTCGTGATCGATGAACAGTCCAGATTATTTTTGGAAATCTGGGTTTCGAGAGTTTCAAATGTTGGGCATGGAAAATTCCCGGAGGAAAATCATCGGAGTGACATGGTGTCCTAACACCATATGATGTCACAGCTGCTGATGTGTCATGGAAAGAAAGGTGACACGTTGTTATCGGGCTAATTGTTAAGTGCGAACACAAATCAATCCCCCTTACTTCACTACAAAACTAGAAAAAAACAAGACAGTACACTATTCTTTCCTTAGATTTCAATTATCAAATGAGAAATAGATCTAGAACATACCTTTTAAATATCGAAGATCCGACTTTGTCAATGCAATCCAAGCTCCATCATAAGTCTTATGGAGAAATATCTGCAAAGGAACACAAGCCAACGAAGACAAGAACAACATGGCCTAGTTGATATGAAACTATGTATGTGATCAAGGAATCATACAATATGGGCAAATAAGATTCACATAGGAAAGAAAAGTGCATCTGTATTAACTAATGGAAAGAGAGATTACAACCAAAGCCTTGATGTCGTAAGGTCCCCTCCAATTGTTCCTTTCTTCCCACACACTTCTTTCTCCACATATTATGTGACTACAGATATAAAAGTCACTCACAATCTATCTTGACAAAGCAAAGCTCAAATCCACTCTAACCAAGATAACAATATCAAGCTAAATTTCCAAATCAATTAAGACAACCTAGCTAACTTTCTCCATGAGAGCTCCTCTCCTTTTATAAGCTAAAGAAGATCAGGTGAGGAGGTTAGGATGATCCCACTAAATCATCAAAGCAAGTAATATCCAAATCGTTCGAAAGCCACCTCACCATCGAAGATTCTCCTTCTAGAAGCATCAAGAAGATGCTTGTTTTTCCCATGTATGAAAATTGTTGCACCCCAGCTATAGTGCAGCCTGCGACGACGTCGTAGTCTAGGTTTAGTACAGCCTGCGATGATCTAGGATCGTCACAACCCATGCATAGTGCAGGGTACGATGATCCTCTTTATTAGGGTTTTTACAAAGGAAAATATGATTTCATCTCTCAGGTAAAGTTCTTCTCCCTTCTTTCCTCAGGAATTCAAACCACTGATCCCTCTGAAGACAACAGATAGGTTTACATCATTAACAATCATAAGGGTGATGAAAATAATGTGTAACAGAGAGCCCCCCAAAGTATGAAGTTAGAAAAAAGTGATAGTTGAAATACTTTGTCGAGTGTGTGTAGGGAACAAGGAAGAGTCGGTCGGAAACCTACCAACAAACAAGGAAATACAGTACAATAATATCTTCATCACTGAGGTAGGCATTCCCATACTCATAATACAAATGACTCAAAGCACAAATGCTGACATGAAAAGATCCATGTCAAGTAAGATAGGTCATGGCCACCAAACATACACTATGGATCCATGCCAATATGAATCAAATCTGAACATAGCCACGAGACATACACTGCGGATCTATGCAATAGTGCAATATGAATATACTCCAATGCAACCTGAATTTGTCAGAAAATATCCAGGGTTTTCATCTCCACCACTCTATAGTACGAATCTAACCATGCGAATACATGTGTTGAAGTCAAACATGGTAGAAACCACTTGATTACTGGTCATTAGTGTATATCGTTAACAAGTGTGAGGCAAATCACCATTAATGTCAATGACTCCCAAGGTACTCTAGTACAATCCAACGAATGTGAATTAATGAGCTGAAGTCGAACACTCGGCGGAATCTCACGATCAGGGGTCAATAATGAAAACCCACTATCGAAAGCGAGGAAACCTACCATTGAGGCATGCAAGTTCCAAGGTACTAATTAGTTTCTAAGTCTAATTTCTGGATAATGAGTTGAAGTTGACAAGAAAAGACTCGTCACAGGAAGGCCTTAATGTATCCTCCATCAATGACATGAAACAAGTAAAAATATTTGAGGTAGATCGGAGTAACAAGTGATTCAGGACTGACTCAGGGATGGCCAATGCAATAGAAGGCTTAAGGACTGCAGAAATGGCCAATGCAATAGAAGGCTTTCTGGGTTGAACTTCTCTTTGAACATATTGATGAAACGACAATTGTCTTGGAAAAACTGAATCAACAACATGGATCACAGACCAATTTTCAATCTTATAAAGGATTATGATCAAGAGACAAGTGGATTTTCCAACCTAGACACAAAGTGAGTGAAAGGGTGTCATGTTCAAAAGTGACTCTTCCATAGAATACAGGTTTATATACATTTCTTTCCCAATTTTCCCCCCACCATTTCTGACGAGTACCTCTTTATTTTTACGCAAGCTTGAGGAGGATAACATATGCTTGTTGATGTAAGCTCATCCTCCGAACAAGTCCCTCAGAGTATGTTTGATGAACCCTAGGAAGGAGTGGTTAAGTCCCATATGGGTTTTTCGATGTTTGTTTAATGAGTCCAAAGAGAGAAAACTTGAGGATTTTTAAATTTTAAAGAGTCTAAAAAACACTTAAAGAAAACTCCAAAAGGTCCTTTTTCGTAAGTTAGTCTAATGAGACCGAAAAAGAGATAAACTACCACCCAACAGATGTTTTCTTCAAATACTTTAACGAGCGTGAAAAGAACAAGGTCGCTCAGTCGTCTTTTCACATTTAGAGAGTTTGAAAAGAGCTTAAAGAAGACTACAGGGGGGGTTCCTTTTTCATATAACCTTTACGAGTCCGAAAAAGGGATAAAAGTTTGCTCAGTTACATTCTCATATATTTACGAGCATGAGAAAGAACAAAGACTAAGCTTGGGATTTTTTTCATTTTTATGCAAGCTTAAAACAAAACAAAACTATGCTTGGGATAGATTTTGTTTTTTACATAAGCTTAAAACTATCCAAAACTATGCTTGGACCTGGTTTCATTTTTACACAAGCTTGAACCAGAGGAAACTATGCTTGAGGTAGGTGGTTTCATTTTTACACAATATTGAACCATAGAAAACTATGCTTGGATTTCCCAACGCATAACACAGGGATGGTTGGTACTTAGCCACCAGCTAAGAAAGTAGCGTCTTTAACATCAGCATGAATTCCAGAGGCTGTAAGAATTGCCCCCTGAGCTTCGTTTCGTCCAAAAACACAGGCAGATGAAATGAAGCTTCAAATACTAGATGAAGGAATTGGCTCAAACAGAGAGGGGGAAGTTGTTTCATTTTTTAACGAGCTTGACATGGGAGAAGAAATACGCTCAGGAATCCAGGTTCAATCCCTAGACCTTTGTTTCATTTTTTAACGAGCTTGACACAAAAACAAGAACTATGCTCATAAATTTTGTTTCATTTTTTAACGAGGTTGCCGCAGAGACACAAAAACTATCCTCGTAACCTTTGTTTCATTTTTTAACGAGGTTTCCACAAAGATGCAAAACTATCCTCACAGTTGGTTTCATTTTTTAACGAGCTTGAAATCAGAAAACCATGCTCAAAACTCTCTTCTTGATCATGGATTCCAAGAGGATAGTACTCTGGAAGGACACCATGTCAAGGGAAAAAACTAGTCATGTCTTCCAAGAGATCTTCACTGGACGGAAGAAACACACTCTGGAAGGAACACATGTTGAGGGTTGTGATAAAGGTAAGGAGATCGGGATAAAAAATCCCTACCAAAGAGATTACCATGTCAACTACTAGATCCAAGTCATAAGGGAGTGAGATTACAGTGAGAGGATCATCTTCATCGGCAACTGAAGGCATGGGAGACAACGCCACATAATTGACCTGTGGCAGGGGTGATACCGACTACATATAAGAACCATTTAGGGAGTTCATTGAGTTGATGGTCAAGTCAAGGCCAAAAAACAAAAGTTGATCAATAGTCACCATTCTTCCATCGTGCAGGAAAGATATCACACGAAAAAGAATGGATACAATAGATTTCATGGCATAGACATAATCTCGCCCAAGGAGTAAATTGAAATCCAAGGGCTCTTGGACTACCATGACATCAACAAAGATAGTTTTCCCTCCCAAAGTTACGGGAAACTGAAGAAGGAATCCTAAAGGGTGATTGGTTCTTCTGTTAAAAGAAAACAAATTATGGGTAACCGACACAAGCTGAGGATAACCCAAAGCTTGCTAAGCAATAGAGGAAAAAATACTAACAGACGAACCTTCGTCTATCAGCGTATGAGGAATGTTCCGACCACAAACCTGTACTGTAATATTCAAAGGAATGTGAGAGGGAAGATGAGGTCCAGTTAGCGCACCCCAATCAAAAAGGATGGCCTCATTACTTGGAGGGGCTTCCACAGGAGAAGGAGGAATAACCCCAAACACGGTAGATTTTGTATCAATGAGAAAAATGTGGGCAATATCAGGTTTACTCTCTAGCGGGTGAGTAGGATCGACCGATGATGAGATCAAATCAACCACTTGAGTTGCATTCTCCAAGAGGAGAATGGGATCGATGGGTGGAAATGGATCAACCACTCAAGTTGCACTCTCTAATGAGAGAGTGGGATTGACCAAAGATGGGATCAGATCGACCACTTTGTCAACTGGTTCAACTAAGGACGTGACCATATTGACCATATGATCAACCAGACTGACCGATGAAGGGACCAGATTGATCATTCCATCAACTACAAGTGGGTCGAGAGTAATCTTGTGATAAGCAGCTAAAAGTTGAGGCTTTGAAATAGTCATGTCTTCCAGCAATTTTGAGGCTTCGTCCATACGAGGGAAAAGGTGAGTTTGATGGCTCCCTCTGNTAATGAGTTGAAGTTGACAAGAAAAGACTCGTCACAGGAAGGCCTTAATGTATCCTCCATCAATGACATGAAACAAGTAAAAATATTTGAGGTAGATCGGAGTAACAAGTGATTCGGGACTAACTCAGGGATGGCCAATGCAATAGAAGGCTTAAGGACTGCAGAAATGGCCAACGCAATAGAAGGCTTTCTGGGTTGAACTTCTCTTTGAACATATTGATGAAACGACAATTGTCTTGGAAAAACTGAATCAACAACATGGATCACAAACCAATTTGCAATCTTATAAAGGATTATGATCAAGAGACAAGTGGATTTTCCAACCTAGACACAAAGTGAGTGAAAGGGTGTCATGTTCAAAAGTGACTCTTCCATAGAATACAGGTTTAGATACATTTCTTTCCCAATTTTCCCCCCACCATTTATGACGAGTACCTCTTTATTTTTATGCAAGCTTGAGGAGGATAGAATATGCTTGTTGATGTAAGATCATCCTCCGAACGAGTCCCTCGGAGTATGTTTGATGAACCCTAGGAAGGAGTGGTTAAGTCCCATATGGGTTTTTCGATGTTTGTTTAATGAGTCCAAAGAGAGAAAACTTGAGGATTTTTAAATTTTAGAGAGTCTGAAAAACACTTAAAGAAAACTCCAAAAGGTCATTTTTCGTAAGTTATTCTAATGAGACCGAAAAAGAGATAAACTACCGCTCAACAGATGTTTTCTTCAAATACTTTAACGAGCGTGAAAAGAACAAGGTCGCTCGGTCGTCTTTTCACATTTAGAGAGTTTGAAAAGAGCTTAAAGAAGACTGCAGGGGGGTTCCTTTTTCATATAACCTTTACGAGTCCAAAAAAGGGATAAAAGTTTACTCAGTTACATTCTCATATATTTACGAGCATGAGAAAGAACAAAGACTAAGCTTGGGATTTTTTTCATTTTTATGCAAGCTTAAAACAAAACAAAACTATGCTTGGGATAGATTTTGTTTTTTACATAAGCTTAAAACTATCCAAAACTATGCTTGGACCTGGTTTCATTTTTACACAAGCTTGAACCAGAGGAAACTATGCTTGAGGTAGGTGGTTTCATTTTTACACAATATTGAACCATAGAAAACTATGCTTGGATTTCCCAACGCATAACACAGGGATGGTTGGTACTTAGCCACCAGCTAAGAAAGTAGCGTCTTTAACATCAGCATGAATTCCAGAGGCTGTAAGAATTGCCCCCTGAGCTTCGTTTCGTCCAAAAACACAGGCAGATGAAATGAAGCTTCAAATACTAGATGAAGGAATTGGCTCAAACAGAGAGGGGGAAGTTGTTTCATTTTTTAACGAGCTTGACATGGGAGAAGAAATACGCTCAGGAATCCAGGTTCAATCCCTAGACCTTTGTTTCATTTTTTAACGAGCTTGACACAAAAACAAGAACTATGCTCATAAATTTTGTTTCATTTTTTAACGAGGTTGCCGCAGAGACACAAAAACTATCCTCGTAACCTTTGTTTCATTTTTTAACGAGGTTTCCACAAAGATGCAAAACTATCCTCACAGTTGGTTTCATTTTTTAACGAGCTTGAAATCAGAAAACCATGCTCAAAACTCTCTTCTTGATCATGGATTCCAAGAGGATAGTACTCTGGAAGGACACCATGTCAAGGGAAAAAACTAGTCATGTCTTCCAAGAGATCTTCACTGGACGGAAGAAACACACTCTGGAAGGAACACATGTTGAGGGTTGTGATAAAGGTAAGGAGATCGGGATAAAAAATCCCTACCAAAGAGATTACCATGTCAACTACTAGATCCAAGTCATAAGGGAGTGAGATTACAGTGAGAGGATCATCTTCATCGGCAACTGAAGGCATGGGAGACAACGCCACATAATTGACCTGTGGCAGGGGTGATACCGACTACATATAAGAACCATTTAGGGAGTTCATTGAGTTGATGGTCAAGTCAAGGCCAAAAAACAAAAGTTGATCAATAGTCACCATTCTTCCATCGTGCAGGAAAGATATCACACGAAAAAGAATGGATACAATAGATTTCATGGCATAGACATAATCTCGCCCAAGGAGTAAATTGAAATCCAAGGGCTCTTGGACTACCATGACATCAACAAAGATAGTTTTCCCTCCCAAAGTTACGGGAAACTGAAGAAGGAATCCTAAAGGGTGATTGGTTCTTCTGTTAAAAGAAAACAAATTATGGGTAACCGACACAAGCTGAGGATAACCCAAAGCTTGCTAAGCAATAGAGGAAAAAATACTAACAGACGAACCTTCGTCTATCAGCGTATGAGGAATGTTCCGACCACAAACCTGTACTGTAATATTCAAAGGAATGTGAGAGGGAAGATGAGGTCCAGTTAGCGCACCCCAATCAAAAAGGATGGCCTCATTACTTGGAGGGGCTTCCACAGGAGAAGGAGGAATAACCCCAAACACGGTAGATTTTGTATCAATGAGAAAAATGTGGGCAATATCAGGTTTACTCTCTAGCGGGTGAGTAGGATCGACCGATGATGAGATCAAATCAACCACTTGAGTTGCATTCTCCAAGAGGAGAATGGGATCGATGGGTGGAAATGGATCAACCACTCAAGTTGCACTCTCTAATGAGAGAGTGGGATTGACCAAAGATGGGATCAGATCGACCACTTTGTCAACTGGTTCAACTAAGGACGTGACCATATTGACCATATGATCAACCAGACTGACCGATGAAGGGACCAGATTGATCATTCCATCAACTACAAGTGGGTCGAGAGTAATCTTGTGATAAGCAGCTAAAAGTTGAGGCTTTGAAATAGTCATGTCTTCCAGCAATTTTGAGGCTTCGTCCATACGAGGGAAAAGGTGAGTTTGATGGCTCCCTCTGMATAACCTACARGGGAACTTGACTCTAYTTTTCTTCTTCCCARCGGTACCTTGACTAGTTGACAGGAGGTCATCAACATGTTGTTCAAAGGATGATGACATTAGTTGGCAAGGGTGTGTAGACCATGCTTCTATAACCTAGGATAKACCAAGGMAATCTTTAAGAACATGKTTACCCTTACAAATCYTGCAAGGATACTTGGGCTTACGGGTTGTTTGGGTGATCTTGGCATCATCAACACTYCYGGCATGCTTATCAGTAACTTGTGGTTTTCCAACATGTCCAGCAGTGGTTGGAGGTTTAGACCCTTGCTTATTTTTATTCTTCTTATTCTTCCTTTTCTTCTTCTTCTTATCCATCRAGTTRCTAGCTTCATAGCTTTCACTCAGCAAAGAAGATGAAATGGAAGAAGACCTTGCAAGTGAAGAAGGTGAAGAATATTTTATTGGTGAAGAAAGCAAAGGATCAACATGAGGTTGATGTTCTTGGGGGAAAGTGCTTACAATAGAAGCACTAGCTGCATTCGGGATTACCTGAGTGGAAAACAACCATATCAGTAATCCAATTGTGAGACCTGGAAGGCTCAAACTAGCGATGTGAGGAGGACCAATGTTTTTGTAAGAAGGAAAAACAAAAGGTTCCCCTAGCAAAGAGGTTCCCTCATTGGTCATTCCAGGAAATGACACCATTAAATATATATCCAACCTAGAGTCCGCTAGAGAAAACAAACAGCACACGCTAAAAATCTAGGAAGCAAACAAGCAAACAAGACCTTCTTACAATGAACACACTAGTTGGTGATTAAATCCAATGTCACGAGAACAATGTAAGAAGGGGTTGAGATAAAACAGGTGTAAAATTTACGTTGACGACCTGCTTAACAGACTTACGCCTTGGTGTAATCTCCCACACATAATCGTGGGTATACCCTCCAAGGAGCCCGAGTGAGTTTGGCCAACGTCGATTCCAGGTATCGTGAATACTTTCCCCTCCACAATCACCTTGTGTAAAGATCCTAAAGAGATAGGCCACTAAGGTTACCAACTACAACAATGATGCATGGGGAAACTATCAACAGTCCGATCCACACACAAACGTAGGGTATCTAGCCCGAAATCAACTCTAAAGGCTTCCACTCATAATCGTGGGTATACCTTCAAGTGACCCCCAATAATACGCGCAATCTCTACACCAAGACCAACAAAGTGGGGTGAGTAACTCTATCAGTCCCAATGCGACCTCGTGATTGACCCTTATGTTAGAAGGGCCTCCCAGGAAAAAATGTATCAATTGGATTTGAACTCTCCCTATCACAAGATACTATGTTTGTTTGCAGCTTTGGAAAGTTATCTTTCACACCTATTCCAAAGCCCTACAACTAATATAATGTAGGTTTGCTACCAGAAAATATAAAAATGTCTAATCAATTTTTGTAAGCGCTTTATTTTAAGGTTTTTGTTTACTCAAGAGGAAGAATGGCGTGGACTAAGTGATTTTTTGACCAACTCTAAACAATGAAAAGAAATGAGAATGCAAATATTTCACATCGATGAAATCTATATTATGAGAAGGAGAAAAATTTTATCATTCCCAGATGCACAATGTCCCAAAATTTTATTAAACTCATCAATATCAATATCTTCAAGAAATGATCCAAAGAGATTGTACACCAATACACGATTCTTGGCCCCATGAGGGGGAATTGTTTTTTAGAATTCAAGACCAAAAAATGCCAAAAACCATGCAATTTCACTACTTCAAATCCAAGGATGCCCCCAATCTAATATAAAGCAAGAAATTAAAACTTTTTGTTTCAAAGATAGCTAAAAGCAATAGCAAATCCATATGAAACAAAGCAACCCAAACAATTTTCTCTTTTAACATGAACTATTCAATAAAATAAAAAGAAGTTATTTCACCAAACAAATCTAAAGAAAAACAATGCTTTGTAATTGAAAGACACTCAAATAAAGAGATCAAACCTTTCAAAACAAAACAAGCCAAAACAAAGAAAATATGGATAAAATCATATTCAAAGACTGTCAAGAAGACTGTAATCAGACTATAATCAAACCCAAAAATTCACCCCAAAACCATATCTAAGATCTGGGCAAGAAAAACCATCAAAAATTAAAAAATTCACAATCGTCGCAGGCTGGAAGACTAACACAGTGCAACAATGCTAGATCATCATGGGCCAAAGAACAGTACAGTGTGAAGATGTCACACTGTTTCTAATAGGCAGAGTGAATCAATCCTAGATCGTCACATTGTTCCTCAAAGCAGGGTGCGACGATCAAAGAAAAAATGGAAAAAATAAAAAAGAAAGAAGGTTTTCCAGTGAATTTAAACAGTCAAAGAGTTCATCTAGATCCCCCAGTGACTCACAAAATATAACCCGGGCAATCAAAGAAAGAAAGCAAGACAAACTAGGAAAACAATTTGTTCCCCAGTACGGTCACCAATTTTGTTATCGGGCTAATTGTTAAGTGTGGACACAAATCAATCCCCCTAGCTTCACTATGAAACTAGAACAAAACAAGACAGTACACTACTCTTTCCTTAGATTTCGATTATTAAATGAGAAATAGATCTAGAACATACCTTTTAAATATCGAAGATCCGACTTCGTCAATGCAATCCAAGCTCCGTCGTAAGGCTTATGGAGAAATATCTGCAAAGGAACACAAGCCAACGAAGACAAGAATAACAGAGCCTACTTGATATGAAACTATGTATGTGATCAAGGAATCATACAATATGGACAAATAAGATTCATATAGGAAAGAAAA
>JZKD02S2049048.1:0-43948 GCA_000966675.3 Picea glauca
CATTAGAATGCTTTTCTAATCGTACTTCACCATTCGAATACTTTTGCCTTTTGAACATGCTTCCATTTCCTTGCATTGAATTTGGCAGGGACTACGCTGCTTCGCTGCCCTTGTTCTACTAGAATTGGTTGTTGTTGTCCACTGGCCACTAGATCTTCCTAAAACGTGATAAGCTTTCCTGCAAACGATTGTATTAATTAGAGAGGTTTCAATAAACCGTAGATGCATCATAATAATTATTATGATGCATTGTGTATGCTTTTAATTGTAGTATTTCGTTATAAGTGTGGGTTATTTGTTTTAACAACTATATATATATATTTTAAAATGATCTTTATTAACTTTTTGTTAAAATTATTATTATGGATTTTTTTTATTAGTCTTTGTTTAGAATTATTATTATGGATTTTTTTTATTAGTCTTTGTTTAGAATTATTATTATAGATTTTTGCATTAGTAATTGATTAATTTATTTGAAAGTTAGGAGGTTATGGATTTTTACACTGGTTTAAAAATAATCTTATTGTAAGTTTAATAGATTTGAATTTTATATTATTTTTGGATTTGTATTAATATTTTTCAAAATTAATATATATTTTTAATTTTAGTTTTTAAAAAATATTTTTAAATTTTTAAATTTTTAAAATATTTGAAAATCATATTTTTTTTAAAACCAAATAATTTATTTCTTATGTGGACATGGATGTTTGTAACATTTTTATTAGTCTTTGTTAGAGGTTATTAGTCCCTACAAGGGACTATATTAATGATTTTGTTATTGATTTGACATTAATTTATCTTTTATTTTAAATTTGTGTGTGAAATGTAATGTTTAACTTAAGAAAACAAATATATATATATTTTGATATAATAATAAAAAAAATCATCTCCTATTGATTAGTATATTTCAAAATTTATGGTTGCCTTCCATTGGAATTTTGTCAATGATTTGGAATTTTGTCAATGATTTGGACCGAGATCTTTAAAAAACATTATTTTGCAATTTCTTCCAAATCGAAGAAGAATTGGACAAGAATACTCTATGGATCTTTTGTATACCTCCTCTTTGTGGAAAAAAACAATAAGTTTCATTCCAATCCTATGTAATTTTTTCTATTTATGGCCAAAATAAGAAAATGTCTCCAGACTTGTTTTTTTTTTAACTATGGAACAATTTTGCATATGCGCAATTTGCATCGTTGATATCAGGTCGAAAGAAATATTTAACATTTATCTACTCTCTATCATCCATCCACAACCGACGTTCTCCTTTGGGGCATAAATTACTTCTCCAAACTACTGATCTGACCGTTGGTCATCAACCCAATTCCTCGACGACCAACTTGTACACAAATCCAACCCGACTGACCTAGTCATTGGTCGTCGATGACCTTCGTTGGAGAATGGAACTCTCAAAAAATTTGGTCGATGCCAGACCATCGACGATAAAAAATTCCTGATGGTTGTTGAATATGCTTTCCCAAATTGACCGATTTCCCAAATCGAATACAACTTTTGTTGGCCAACATGGGAACTTCTGACATGGCATGACATGTCATCCTGAGGTGTCAACTTGGGTGACATGGAATGATACATGGATGTTTATGTGGCATGACACATGGATGATGATTTCATCATCCTCCTTCCCCCATTGACCATCAACTGATTCTCTTGGACAACCCGGACACCTTGTCGACTTCAGTCGACCCCAAATCATTGACACATCAACCATCGACAACTTCTCTTTCTTGATTTAAACATTTCTCCAAAATCAGTCAACCCCTGACCATTAACCCATCGGCCATCAACAATGTTTGTTGGTGATTAAATATACTTCAATATATTCGACCAACCCCTTACTATTTTCTATCTATGATTGCATATGTCTTATGGCTGACCCAAACTCTTCATCATTTTGGTCGATCCATCCATCGACCATCGACGATTTCTCTTGGTGAAATTTAACACTTAGAAAAATTTTGACATTTTTTTAATTGATCTAGACCGTCGATCTCATCTATTTCATGAATCCCCGATTTAATCCCAATCATTGATCCCATCAACCTTTCAAATGGATGAATCCTTATGAATTTTTAAAACTTGAATTTTGACCGTTTCACGTTGAATTTCGATCTGCAACTTCACCTCTCTACTACATTAACCCTCTCAAACCATCCAAAGTCATTCAAACTCATACTTTTCCCATGGATTTGGGATTTATCTCTAAATTCTCCATTTTTCTCCAAATCGGTCACAGAGAAAATCTACAACAACGAATTTCACCAATTTTGTCTGGTTCGAGCCCATAAAATCCCAATGTTTGAAACAAAATATATGATACCATAGTGTAACATCCCCCAGCCCAACCAAGGAACATTATGGTGCGAAATATACATAAAAAATGAAATTTATAGCTAACTACTTTACTTGTTTTACTGTTAGCCGATTTATTGTAGCTTACAACTATGAATTAAACAGATTTAACTATTGTCTACAACATGTTAATAATCAACATGAAATGAAGTTAAACATCTCATTACAACAACATATAAATCATTCCCATTTACACAGAGTTTATGCACAACAATTTAACACATGTAAATAACTCGACAACAAGATAAAACACTTATCTTTAAATAAGAATTGTGCAATCAACTGCTTGGGATGGACGTTCCACCCAATAAACTAAATGTTCCAAATCTCAAGAGCTAGTCACCCCCAAGATGAGGCTAGAAATCCAAAAAAGAGGGTGGTCTCTCACTGTCCACTCACAACTCATAAAACTCTCAACCCAATCGATATTCTTCTACAACTATCTCAATTTTCCACCAGCTCTCTTCCTCTTGATTTGTCCAACCCAAGGAATGTACCCCTTCACTGATGTGAGCCCCTAGTGCATCCCATTCATTTATTAGGTTCTCTCTGGCATATGCAACTAGGAATATCTCAGTTGGGAACTAAAGGGAAATTGTTTCTAGGAAAAATATCAACAAGCAAACAACAAACACTTGTTTGTTTAGTGAAACACTCACAAGAGTTCACTCTTCAGGCCTGACAACCCGGCTCTTCAATTTTTCATCTCCAATTCACTCCAATTACGCTCCCAGATGATTTATAATTCTCAATTCATCGTTGCACAAGATCCAATCTCTTTTTCTTTCTTTCTCCTTGTTTTCTACACATAAAACTTGACTAACTAATTTTTTTGTCCCAACCCATATGAATTTCCTCTCTTTTTCTTTCCTTTCTTGACTCACACTCTTCCCCAAGCTGATTGTACTCAACCCCCATGTGCCCAATAAATTTGGGATGTGACTAATCACACCCACCCTCTTACATGTATCCAATGATTGCCTTTGGAAACACTCAATCATAAATGGGAAGGTTCATATACAAACCGAAAATTTAGGAAAATGGGTTGAATTAATATATATGCGTAATTGCCCCCTTCGACCCCTCTTGGCCATTATCCTAGACACTCCCCCCTCTTGTGGATTAATTCATCCCCCATCTCTTGTCCATGTCCCCTTAGCAGCTGGAATCACATTTCATTATTAGAACATTGAAATACAATTCACATATTACATCACTTTTACAGTAGCCACACATTATATCTACATACGCATTAATTAAATCGAGAATTATAGTGGGGATGTTACACTTCATACCTAGAAAATTCTTCCTATTGTAGAAAATATTGAAAGTTGAAATTTCTTCCTAGTTGAAGACTTGTCTTGTATTCACAACTGAGTATACCATGGGTATCCATTTCATATGGAAATGTGTACTCTTTTCTTCCCCACATAGTCTTCTCAACATCTAAATCAACATGATGTATGGTATTTTAAACTCATAGGTGGGAACTGATATTTTCCCATGCTTGAATTTTCTTTCTTCATCTAACCACCAATCTTCCATTAACTCGACAAACTTAATGCTATGTGCATGAAAACCAATATACATGTAAAACATTAGTTCACCATCAATGTAATTTGTAGTTACAAACCACCTAAATCCAAGTATTGGAGGTGCAAAAGCTAGAAGTCAGACTTGAACATATTGGAGAGTGTTTTCGAGGCTGCCATCATCGGGGAGGGAGCAATTTAGTGATATATTTTCACTTTGACAGGAAGGTATCGAAGAATATTTTCATTTTCATAGGGAAGTGTGTTGGGAGTGATATATAATGGTTTAAGGTATCTTTTTAATTCATGAATTGTTAACGTCTTTCTTATCAAAGGGTAAAGGTATCATAATAACTCTGAAAAAAAGTTATCTGATAGGAAAGGTTGGAGATTTTAGTTATCAAAGATGGTAGTTATCTCCATTTCATCACCCTGAGGGGAATGGTATTGAGGAATATCCATCCCTTGTTAAATTTTCTAATCCAAAATAATGTGTTTGCGGGAAGGGTTGGGATTCCATAAAGAATGGTTTTGGAAAACCCATCGATGTATGCCATGTGCTAGGGTCATTCTTGTAAGGGACCCACACATATGTTAGACTCAAAATACTCAAACGGTCTTTTTCAGCCAATAATCAGTTGTTATGCAAACTAATACGAACACTTAATTATTTATCGTGGATGTGCGCAGGAGGAAGGAAAAGGTTGTTGAGATGAATTTCATCAGAGTTATATTTTATGGGCATGAAAGAGTGTTCCAATAGAAATGGTCTTCACGGAACCTTTTCTGATATGGCTATCAGAAAGTTTTTGTCTGGATATTAATTAAAGGATCTTTTTATTTTATCTTGAATGTAATATCCCTACCCAGGGTTTCATAATTCAAACAATAAATTAGTAATCTAAGTGACTTTGAAATTTTGTTTCATGACATCTAATTTATGTTTTTGTTTTCATTATAGTAAATCTAATTTATTTTTTTGTTTTCATTATAGTAAATCTAATTTATGTTTATGTTCTAGCAATTAAACAGTTAAATCTCAAAATCTGAATTTACACAATTCATTAGTCACCCAACACATTGCCTATATATAGATATATATCTTTAACTTTTGTTTACAGTAAAATAGTAAATTAGCAAAATAAATACCTCTTGAAGAAGAAGTTTGTCCCTTGTTGTTTCATGTTGTTTGTAGCTCACTATTTGAACTACCTGACTACCTGAAAACCAAATATTTTCCTCCCAGCCAGCTAGGAACAGATCCTCTTTCTCTCCCTAGCTCCAGGAAATCATATTTGTTGGCCCCCGAGCACAAAATCCCAGCAACTAGCCAAATAGTACGCACCTAGAATTTGTTGAGACTGATTTCTTTCTTTCAAAACTTATTCCCTTTTCTCTCCTTTTCTCCCCCCCGCCAAAAAAAAAAATAAAAAAAAAAATGACCCAAACTCCCTCTTTTATCCTCCTATATGACATAACTTGTCTCCCTTGACTTCCTTCCCCCCATCCCTCATAAATTCGTATCTACCCTTATCCCCTCCAACTTGCTTATTACACAAATAAAATAATAATTTGTTCATTCATATTAAATAATTTAATCTATTAATAAAAATATGATTAGTTCTAATTAGTTTAATAAATTACTTGTGTTAATTAAATTAATGGTTTCAAGTATTTAATTAACATTAATACATTAATGAACATAATTACCTTACTTAATTATAATCATTAATTAATCTATTTGGGGTGTTACATACACCCACTCTTCAGGAAACTTCATCCTGAAGATAGTAATTCACAATATAAGGATAATAATAACATGATTCATACATGTAGATCATATAAGAAACATCATTAATTTAATATACTCATAAATACTAGTGTACATGCACAAGGCATGTATGCATAGCTAGAACATACATAACTCATGTGTGTACTAATGTAAATAATTAACATGGATAATGCAATTCGTGTATGCTTCCAATCCAATCAACAATGCAATTAACTCCATAATGAATAAATCAACCATTTACAATATTAGCAGAATACTTCAATTATCATAATTTAGCTTAAAGTGCAACATTTACTTATATAATTGTAATTCAGTTAAGCATTATTATTATTATTATTTTAAAGGAATAAAGAGAAAGTCATACATTTATTCTACAAGATTAAAACTCCACACACCCTCAACTACTTCTAACATCCTACCTTTCTAGTTTACTTCCATCTTCCATCCCCCCTGTGACTATGCGGTATCAAGCTCTTTGGAGGAAGAAATTTATGCATTATTTTTATGAATTTTACAATTCTTTTGTCTTTGAATTTAAGAAATTACACTTTGGGGAAGACACTTCCAAGATTTCCTTAGAAGAATCAAGATTTTTTGTCAAAAAGGGAATTCTAGAGAAAATGGATAACTACAACATCATTAGGGTTTTATGTTATCATGAAAATCCTATATACCCTCCTTATTATGTGTCGGACAAGTTGTTTATCATAGAGGTGGAAAGGAAGTATAATTTTTGGTTTCATGCTTTTCATGAAATAAGGAAAAAACAATTCATTCGTCTTCCTTGGAAAGTTGGTGAAATTCTCTTAAGAGAAATTCCCAAAATTGATGAATATGCCTCTTACTTTGACCAGTTTAAATTGAAGTTTTTAGAAGAGATCAGAGGGCTTGACCCTAAAAACCTTTTTTATAATCACATGGTAGTAGTTGGACTCAGCCCCAAAATGATCAATACACTCATATTTGGAGAAGAAGAGGGTGATATTCATGACACCCCTATTCAAGGTGTTAATAAATATTTTGGTGACATAGAAACCATTGTGAGCACTACTAAAGATCATAAGAAAAGAGGGAATCCCTCAAGTGAAATAAATGCTCAATGACCTGTTGTTTCTCACAAAAGTATTTTACCTAAAATAAATCCTCAATCTATAATGACCCATCAAAGGAAAACCCCAAGTGACAATTTAGGTGATGATGGAGAAAGGAATCCTCCTCGAGGAAGTCTATAAAACCCTCATAAATTACAAGTAAAAAGGAAAAGGATTAATTCTCAACAAGAGGAAGAAGAACAAAACATACTTGAAGATGATATTTTTCTTGATAATATGGACTTAGATGTGGATATTGAAAATATCCGGTTTCCAAATGATGAAGAACGTGCTTAAGAAAATGTACAATTGGTTGTTCAAGATGAAGTATTCTCTGATGAAGAAACCTTTTTTGTGTAGAATGTTTTATTTGATAATTCTTAAAAGAAATTGACCTTTGAAATAACCTCGATGAATAAGAAAGGAAATTAATGGTCCACCATTGATACTAAAAACATGTTTCCATAAAAATTATCTTCAATTCATAGAATCACATGGGATGCATTGGATGTTTCAGTAGTTAATGTGGAAGAGGAAAATCTCAAACTTAAGGAGAGAGTCAAGGAACTGGAAGCAACTCTCATGCCCCCACCTATATTTGCTACCCCAGTCTCCATGATACAACCTGACATAACTCTTCAAGGAAATCTAGAATCAAATGTGAGAGTAAAAGAATTTCAAGCTTAATCATTGCTACGTGACACTTTGTTGAAAAGGACATAAAGAAAAGATTGTCGCTCATTCTAGATTTATGGGACTTGGCGAAAAAAAATCTTCTCTCGGGCTCAGAATTAAAAGTACTAAATAATATTTGAATCCATATTTGAAAAATGATGAAGGATTATTCACAGATGGGGTTGTTATGTTTGTAGTGGAAGTCTCGACAATGACATACCATAGAATAAAAAAAGAAGATTTTCCCTCCCAGAGTCGTATAAAACAATTAAAGGCATGTTGGAATGAAAGAATCAATACATTAAATGGGTTTTTAAATCAATTAAAAGAGATATCATGGAAAGAGAATAAGGCATACTCGAATATTATTGGTTTGGATATCATGGGGTCCACTATTGAGGTTTCAGATCCAAACTTGATCTCAAATTCAATGATTAGGAAAAGAGAGCAATTTGAAGAGAACGTTAAAAATATGAAGAAATCATCGACCGAAAAATTTGATAGTATGGTTGAGTATACTTATGATGAAATTGATAATTAGCTTGTTGAGTACACAAATAAAAATGAATACATTGAGACTATATAGAAAAATGCACCTATCGACCATAAGGGAAATTGTGAGTGAATTGTTAAGTATCAAATTAAAGAAAGAAATAAGTGTCACCCCATTAATGGATTATATTGAACAATAATGGCTAAACAAAGCTATAACCAAGATCGTTGAATTTCCAATGGAAGCGGTTACAACCGGCCACATAACCAAAACATACAAAGATATAAAGGGCACATCAACAAGAAAGTGAAAGGAAAAATTCCATCACAGTAAGCCCATATTGATTACATGCCTTCTTCCTTATCATATTTCATACAATTATATTTATTATTTCATTGGAAAAGTGTAACCGAATTTTGATAACCTCTTCCTTGTCTTCTTTTGAGATCCTATTGCTCGTGTGCTAATCCATGTTCTTCTCTTCATCATATTTCTTGTAAATATTTTATGTCCCAAGGGATCCCCAAACCCAGTCCATTAATGGAAAAACGCCTTTAAATTTCAAGCATTGTAACAGACATTATCGTTTTTTAGAAATCCCAGGGAACTAAGTTAGGGTCAGTTTTGATTGTATTTTATAACTTTGGGGTTTTAGTATAGAATATTTGAAGTCGATCTATCAAAATCATTTTTTGAGATTAACACATAGTACTCTTTCAAAGTTCTCTTGGTCCATTGGACAATTTATTTTATTTGAATGTGATCATATTTTTTATTAAATTGTGATGGATGTGAGGATTCTATTACTTTCTATATTGTGTGGTGTTTGAGGTTCCTGGTCCAATTCTCAGGGATTCTCCTGATATAAATATTTTATTTTTCAGTATTTTTAATTTTATTGAGACATAAAGAGTTGGATTCAGTCATTTGAAAGAGTTATATATTATTTTGGATATAAAATATTTAAAGAAAATCATAAGCCAAAGAGGAGTACCACCTGTTTAAAAATGAAGGGGGATTCATATCCTCCTAAGGTTTTTGCTTCGGTCTTGACAGATTCAAACGTCAACAATCAAGTAGTTTGAATTTCCATGTCGAAGAAATATTGACCAAGAACCTGACATGGTCGAATCCCCTGGGTCCATCGGGGTTATCATTCTTAAAAACAAATTGTAACAAATTTGTACAAATGTAAAAAATAGCTTGCACTTGTGCACAACTATTTTTGTAATATTTTAAATGTTAATTTTAAATGTGTTTAAATTAAGAAACTCAACATAGCCTTGAAATTACGATTTGTCAAGCATTAGTGTGAGAATTGAGGGTCCATTGGCAATGAACTTGTTTAAATCCTATTTACAAATAATATAAAAAACATAGTTATTTAAAGGGATTTGGAAAAGTCAAGGCTTTGTTATTTTTGCATTTTTAACCACAAGGGCCTTAGTGCCAAATTTAAATCCTAATCAACCAAGTCAACAAACATGTAAGAATAAAAAGAGAAAGTAATTCGAATTTCTAGAAATATGTGCACATTCCTTCTACTACAAAACATAACTTTTGTTATCTTAAAACATAGAATTCAATGTTCATCATCCTTTTACAGAAGATAAAGTTTAGTAGTAAAAGAATTATTTAAGGCTTAAGGAGATTATTTCCTCCCTCTAAAATCCTAAATGCCTCAAAACCCATCATTCTTGCAAAAACCTTATTAATGGTACACATAATTCACTTGAATTCCAAATATGATCTATACATACCCGTGTGATGATTTGGGACCTTTTCCATGGCCCTTGAGCCATGTAAGCTACATTGAGGCTCCAAAGTCCTTGTTTTCCTCCATCAACCATGATAAAAGGATTAAGAGCCATATGTGTTGTAAAAAACACCCTAATGGAACCCATATCTAACATAGAGGCAAATGATGCCCTAAATATCTCACATGTTGTGGTTCAATACCTAGTTCACGGTGTTTGAACCTCAAAATACATGTTTATGGTCCAATACCATTGTTTTCTTCACCCAACCATGTTAAATTCCCCAAGAACCATTCAAGGTGTACAAAATTAATAATGGAACCCATATTCCCAATCAAAGGGAAAAGAACCCCTACAAAGGGATTGTATGGTGGTATGTGGAATTCATGATTGAGTGCAAGAAGCTTTATATTGATTGTAAGAAACTTATTTTCCTTCCTTGACTATGATAAAGGACCTTAGACCCATCATGGGTGGCAGGTGTGGGGGGAGGTGTCATTCTTGATCCTAAAGGAAACACTGAAAACACCTTTGAGTGTGGATTAGGTAAAGCTTCAAACAATCAAAAAGAAGAATTATCTTTATTCTAGGGGTTGAGGATTATCAATAAAAACCATGTTAAAAAAATAATTGTAATAAAGAACTTGGATTTAATCATCAACATGACGCTAAAAGCCTCCTCTTCGAGTGATGGAAACTTAATAAGGATTATGAAGAAAATTATAAAGGAATTCCTCTAGTTTTGAAAGCATTGAGTTCTTCCATATGGTAGATTATCTATCCAACAAGGCCATTCTTCTAGATAGCGAAAAATTAAGATTAAAAGGTGGGGAGGTATTTCACCACATCCATTAAGTGTCAAATCATAATTATGAAACAACCTAGCATGATAGACAATTGACATGTCAATACAAATAGGAAGGTTAGTTACAACTCATGGAAATCAAGGAGAATATATCCCACGGTAGTTTTACACACTTAAGGGTTAATGTTGGATCAAGTAGATCAATTTTTCTTGAAATTTAATTTTATTATAGGTGGGATAATGGTTCTTGGAGTAGGTTTAATGTTTGAGGATTCATGGTGTCTTCTCAGTCTCTAGATCTCGGTTTTGTCTTGACCTGAATTGAATTAGATCTTTGAATTAGACTTTTGCTCTCCCATGTTATCTATGTGGGACCTTGTCCGTCACAGTTTGATGGGTTCATGCTCTATTAGTGTAATAACCACATTTTTAATCCAAAGACTAGTAATGTATATGTGTACATTATGAATGACTAAAATAAAAACAATGTAATATGTAAAATTGTACATAGACTGATAATTTGAAAATATATATCAAAGGATACCAAAGGAGAAGTACAAAAGAATGGGAGGATATGACTCTGTAAGAGGGGGAATAAAGGGGGATTAGGGGGGATAAAGGAAGATAATATAATTGATAATCCTAAGTATTTAACCCTATTGAATCATCATTCCTTGATCATTGTGATTATTTTTAATAAGAGGGAAATAAGTACTTCCCATGAAGAAACATGGTTTATCATTAACATGCAAATACACTCCATGATTTTGCAGCATACAAGACATTATTATTAATGTTCACTTATTCCTTCATTTTTTTCTCTCTGATCTTAAGCTACCATATTACCATTGTAATAAAATTATGGAAAACCATTGCCATGAAACTCTGAGGGAATTATGATTATGTCTAAGGGAAATTGTTATTATTAAGGAAAATTAATTGTAGTTGATAATCCCTTGAATCTCAACATTGATATTTTATGGCCAATCTATGTTGGAGCCATAGATAAGAGTGAGATAACTTGAGGGAATGCATAGAATAGAAGGGGATCCCATTCCTTGGTTTGTCTAGGTTGACGGGAAATAGGGCTAGTGGTTTGGGATAGCTATATGCGTTAATAGATTGTGAATTATGGGAATTGGGCTATGTCAAGAGGGCTAGATCCAACCATAGTTAAATTCAACCTTGTGGATTCATAGCCTCATATTGGGGTTGTCCTCTATTGTAAAGATATTAAGTGAAATAGGATCCGATTGTTGGGTGCAACATCCTTCTTATGTATATAGTTTGTGGTTAAATTACATAAAGATAAGTGTTCATGATTTATTTGTGAATATGTTTGTAACATCCCACTCTACCACACTAAGAAAACTTATTCTTTGAGGACACTTGCTCGCAAGTGATCCAGAATTTTATGCTATTAAAAATTTTGATTTTGATTATGAGGCATTATGGGTTGATGACATGTTGTTTTAGTGCATTGACATAGACAGGTGCTATTGATTCGGTTTTAGTGAGTGTGTAGGATTTTGGACCTCGAGGATGCAGAGGCATTGATGGAACCCCTTGGACTCCATATCAAGTCAGGGAGTGTACCATTGGGGTTTGATTGTTTTACAGTGATATTAGTGCATCTGATTAGATGATATGATGTGGATATATTCTGACATGATTTTTTGATGATGCAGGCTGATGATATCTTTCCGACCAGACTCACATATGGAGTAAAGGGGTCACACATGACTACCAAAGATGTTGAGGGAGAGGTGTGGACAACAGCCCTGCCACAGCCTACTAGCACTCTCGTTGTGGCTCAAACTGTAGGTTAACATTTACATAGTTTGAGAGGACCCACGATGTCGTGAGGGCAGACTACGACAGTCGCTCACGATGATTCTAAGGGGCGCGCAATAAGGCGAGGGCCTTATTCCTTAGAGGCCCTTAGTCTCCCATAAGGTCACTTGGTGGAGTATTGACTCCAAGGGTTATTGATGTCTACCAAGTCAGTCGAGAGATGAGTGTCACCCTTGGAGCACCTGGTACATCCTGAAGGGCACGCCGTGCGAGAAAAATGGAGAGAGGCGAGTGGCACCCTTGGAACACGTAGTGCGTCCTAAAGGGCACGTCACGCAAGGGAAATAGATTAGGGTGAGTGGCACCCTTGGAGCACCTAGTGCATCCTGAAGGGCACATCGCATTGTTGATGATAGATGAATGAACCTAGATGGCCTTAAGATGATCATTGTGATAAGAATTTAAAAAAAAAAACATTTTCCCTAATAAAATGCCGTCCATCACGAAAATTTAAGGTTTAATTCTAAACTATGCTAGTGGTAAAATTTTATGTCTCTATAAAAAAAAAATAATAACAATAATAAAAATAAAAACAACATAAATAATAATTATGATCTTCGTTAAATCTTGTAACATGAAGGGAGTAAGAAAGTAATTGTTTCATAAAAATAAATAAAAAATATGTTGGATTAAAATTTAAAAAGGGAATTAATCATTTTATTATTTTATGATAATTTAAAATATATTAATTTAATGAGAAAAGGGGAAAAGGGGGTTAATTTCCACACTTGCCTTTTTGAGTTCTAACTAAAAGGGGAAAGAGGGAAAAATCTAAAATATTAGGGAACTAGGAAAAGAGGGAAACACAAAAAGAAAAAAAAAGGGGGGGAAACAAAAGGGAAAAAGCGGAAAGTCAAACTAAGTAAAGTATCTACCATTTAAGAGCTTTCTAATTTAACCTGAACTAGAAAATTAGTAGTGGGAAAAATCATTAAAACCTGTAAAAGAATTTGGAGACACCTACGAGCGATTCTAGGAGTAACTCTAGGTGGGTGGGGGAAATAAAGATAATTAATTAATTAAAGAAATTAATTTATGGAGAAATGAAGGGGATGGGTGACACTTGTATGGGGAGGAATTTTTAGGAATTAAATTTTAAAAACTTAACTAAACGAGATTTTTGGAAAGTAAGGAACCATGAAACTCTATAGAATGAAGGGAGGAGAAGGAGGTTAGGGGATCTTCTATTTGTGTAACATTACGCTGCAGAAATATCTTCTTTACTGACTTAACTTGTGGGAGTTGGGATACCCAGCTCGGTGAGAAGTGGTAGCTCGGCATTACGAGGCGAGCTAGGAAATTGTTGAAATCTCTGGATAGTGAGTGTGTGGCCCCTTTGCAGCTCGGGGGGCTAAGGGGGAAGAAGAGTACCCCTAGCATTGGCTGAGAGGTACTGTTGAAGTCTCGACGGTCAGTGAGTGAGAGTTGCATAGAGCGCACGGGACGTCAATCAGAGCGGGAAATCAGGCAACGATACACTCTCTTCATTTTTGTATGGTAGAATGTATTAGGACTTATGCTTGGATCTCCTTATTTAATGGAGAAGTAAACTGATGTTTTTTTTTAAATTAATGACTGAAACTTTTCTTAACCTAGCTCGATGGTTGTAGACTCCCATGGCCTTCATTTTCCCGCACGTCTTGAAAACCATGATGTGTTGATTGTGACCTTCGTGGTTGTTTAGCCTTCATCCCTAGCTCACCAGTCCTCGCCTGAGCAGTCGGCCAAGAGCTTGATCTACGGTCGTCGCCTTAGAATTAAAAGACCTATGGATCTCAACGCCCTGCTTTTCTGTGTGAGGATGATGAGCGAAGGATGAACCTGTTAGCCAACTACCCTTGATTGTTGTCTTTTGCCTTGATGCAGATATTTGACCTGACAATTTATTGATTGATGGTGAGAGTTTATCTTTTTCTTGTTGGTGTATTAACGAGTTGTAGAGTGATTATGTTTTTATTCTTCTATGATGCTGAATCAAACCAGAACGTCTTCTTTTTACATTGAATGGTCTGTCTTCTCTTTACATCTTACAGATAATCATTTTATTCCTTTATTTCCTGGGATGTTTGTACAACTCTTTTCTTTTCTATTATTGACAGCCATGTAATTCCCCATTTAGTGCGTTTTGTTTATATTTTGCATCTTAGTAATGGAAAAACGTGTGGATTAACCCTGTTTGCGTTTTGTTTATATTTCGCATCCTGGCAATGGAAAAACGTGTGGATTAACCCTGTCTGCGTTTGTAATTGGTATTTCGGCAAATGGAAAATCGTGTGGATTAACCCTGTCTGCGTTTTGTTTATATTTCACATACTGACAATGGAAAAACATGTGGATTAACCCTGTCTGCGTTTGTAATTGGTATTTCGGCAAATGGAAAAACGTGTGGATTAACCCTGTCTGCGTTTTGTTTATATTTCGCATCCTGGCAATGGAAAAACGTGTGGATTAACCCTGTCTGTGTTTTGTTTATATTTCGCATCCTAGCAATGGAAAAATGTGTGGATGAACCCTGTTTTTGTTTGTATTTGGTATTTCGGCAAATGGAAAAAAGTGTGGATTAACCCTGTCTGTGTTTTGTTTATATTGGGCATCCTGGCAATGGAAAAACGTGTTATTTAACCTTGAAATTTATGAATTGATGGCAAAGTTTTTGTTTTATTAAAACTATGTTTTGGCCACTGGTTGTGACTGTGCCTTTCCCTTCATAGCTCTGTCAATTTGCCTTTATTAAGACTAAAAACATTGCTTATTAAGACTACATTGGGTCACTGGTTGGGACTGCGTTTTGACCTTGTTATTTACTGGGCGTTGCCTTCTTTAAAGACTGAATTTGGCTGGAGTATATCTGGCAAATTGCCAAACTTGTGAAGTCGGCTTTCGATTTTTAATTATTGGGAGAATTGCCACTTATCTCTGCGTCTTCCTCACTCCCTCATGAGCTACCTCTGTTCATTGATGAAACCCCCAATGCCAGTAGCTTCCTTATTTTTCCTTTCACAGCGAGTTTGTGCCTGTAAATTCTTATGGCATATTCAATGGCGTTATCTATGGAAAAGATTGGGTGACTGTGGTGTAAGTACAATCCTTTTATTTACTGTTGCGATTTTAATTACCCTTACCAGCGAATTTGGTGGATACGTGGACGGCAGCGTTTGAATATTAAATTATTGCAGTCGATTGCAAGTTTGAGCCCTATAAAATCTTTCTCATTACCTAAGTTTTAATAATACTCTAATGATATATGTACACCTTAGAAGTTCTATACTGTTTGGTTCCCAATTTGAATTGAAGTTATTCTCTGCGTAGTGTTGTTTTATTGTGATGCTGGTTATGGAGTTAATAATTACTTCATTAACACACTTTATATGGTTAGAAGATATTTTTCATTTCACATATTAATTAGCCTGATATTTATATTTCCTTGTTCTTGATCTTACCCAATCTAAACTTCTACTAGATCATATTGTTGATCTTTTACTCATAATATCCTTGTCATTTCTACTAGTAGTTGTTGTGTAGTTATGTAGATTGGGAACTCAACTTGCATAATAACGTGATATCACCATCTACGGAATATTTATATTCCATTAAAGCAATTTTGGGTAATTTAGATGATAATTACATGGCTGAAATCCAACCCCTTTAATGATGACCAATTTTCCTTAAACCACCTAATTATTTGATCAMACTTGAATAGGTAATGGGAATAATCCCCTTAAACTAAGTCAAGTGTACTCAAAGATTTAAGGGAATTTTATCTTCACACTTGTTGATTACTTATAACTTGACTTTTAGGACAGCTTTGTCGTTAGATATTGAAGCATCATATAATCACTTTTAAAAGATGAGTAGTGCACCTACTTTAATAGACATGTACCGTGCGGGGAAGCATGTTGTCTATTGAGTTCGGTTTAGTTAACACTTGATAACACTTAAGTCTTTAATAACCTTACATTAGTCTACCCTTCATGCCTATACCTCTTACTTAACCTTAGGGCCTCGTGGATGTCGTCGATTCATTTTTGGATTGCACATCTGTTGAGAGTTGTCTTCGTGCTTCTTGTCTACCTGTTGCTTGGGGGCATAGGCATAGTCTTCCTGTTAGTTATTTTGGTTCCTAGAGCGTCAGTTTATCTAGAGTCCTCGGTCCAGATAGAATGTGTGTGCCAAGGTCATTGACGCGTCTATCACCTGGGCACAACATGATTCTTGATGAAGGAATCATGGCGCACCCTATTGGATAGCGGTGAACGAGAACTTGGACGGAGTGGGTACGTGTTGTGTGGGTGTTGACAAGCATTATAGGTTTCCTATTGGCACATGGGTGAAACACCTTTCTTGGTTAGCGCGCCTTGAGTTTCTAGTCTGGATCATAAAGTTCGATGTGTTAGGAGGAGTAAACTGTCCCTTAGCTTGTAGGTGTGTCATGTCGCGTCGAGCTGGTAGTCGTTCCTCCTTGTTTTCCTATGCATGTCTCATCCAGTTACCCTTGTGACATTTGGTGGAGTCATAGTTGTTGTTGCCTATTCTGTGGGTGTGGTGCTCGCCGTCATCTGGGTCGTCTAGTTGTAATCGTCGTTGTTGTCCTATTTTTCAAAAAAAAATTGCACTGTTGTTTCGCGTGAAGACATAACAATGGGGTCGTCACATATGGTATCAGAGCAGGTTCAACCCTGCGACTGTGGATTGCCAGGATTTCCACTACAGTAAAACCGTGAGTGTTAACACTTGCGTTAATTAAAAACATGAACGTGTCCTTGTGGTGATCACTTTTAGAGGATGCCTCAGAGGTTGGCAATGTGGTGTCGTGGAAGGAGGTGCGACACCTCCAAAATTTTTCACACACTCAGAGTCGAACCCCCAAGGGGAGGAGAAATTCTTTGGGATGGATTCGCTTGTTATAAGGGATGATGATGGTCGGACAAGGCCCTTCGAGGTAATGTCAAAGGGCCTTTATTCACCCTCGGTACTGAGTTGAGGCTAGGGCACCTATACCATTGAGGGTCCAGAGCGCGCCCTAGCTAATACTGTTAGCATCCACCGAGAACTTGAGAGGGTTGAGTTCTCAAGTCCACGAGTGTCATGGACGGCTTCATGCTTCGCGATTATGACCTCCAACATGAAGGTCTGCATGGTGGTGTTCAAATGAAGGGGAGTGCTCTTCTAAGGTGGAAAACCCTCCTACCACATTTGAACATGGCCTTCGACGATGTGTGATCGGAACTATTCGAGGAATGGTTTCGAGAGAGGTAGCTATCATAGAAAATCATTGAACGTCATCTCAATGAGTTTAATGCCTTATGATAGGGTGGTCGTATGGTGCCCGAGTACGAGGCTCATTTTATGGAGCTACTATGGTATGTTCTGCATCTTAACACTGAGAAACTTAAGGTCAACAGGTTCATGTTCGGCCTTAACGACAACATACGTGAAAATGTTAGGATTTTGATGCCTGAAACCTTGCATGATGTCATCTAAAAGGCCCTCCTAGCAAAGGAGGAGATTCAACGGGGGTCATATCAGGACTCCAATGAGACTAGCAAGGCAGGTGTCATCTGGTGTGTAGCAGCATCAAATACCAGCCAGACTTACGCCAAGATATCATGGCTTCCAAAGGGGATCCACTTTCACTACACCTTATCAGGGACCACAATATCAGTAGCAGCGTCGACTGCAGCAGTAGTTGTTTAGGCATGGTCAGCAGAACAAACCAGGATTCTAGGTCGGTGGGCCGTCAACTTCTACTTCAGGTACCAAGACTACTGGGATGAAGAAGGGGTGTTGGACGTGTGGAGAGCCACACTGCCAGCGCAACTGCCCGGTGGAGAGGACTAGAGCGTCCGGATCAGCTGGACCCATTACCATGGGAGATATGGGCAAGGCCCATCGGATTCATGCAGCGTTGAATAACCGCTAGGTAGAGCATCAGTCGACTGTGCTCGAGACGACAGGTACCGTCGCTGACCAGACCCTTAGCATTTTGATAGATCCTGGTGCTATCGAGAGTTTCATTTCTGGTGCAGTGCTAAAAAGGATTAAGGTAAAGGCAATCAAACAGGATGATTTTAGCTTCGTAGAGATGGCCTCGGGAGCCAAGCAAAGGGTTGGAGGAAAGGTTACGGGTTGTATCCTCAACCTGGGAGAGTTTTTCACCAAGGTCGACCTATATGTCACGATCTTAGAATCTTATGATGTCGTAATTGATATGGACTGGTTGGAATCGCATGAGGCGATACTCAACTATAAGATGAAATGGTTGAGCTTGGTCGATGATGAGGGATAGAGACGTGTGATTGTAGGACGGAACCAGGGAGTTTCCCTGAGGTTCATCTCTTCCTTACAGCTACGAAAGAGCATGTGCAAGGGGTGCAATCTTTATGTGATCCTCGCATTAAACAAAAAGGGATTATGGGAAGGTTTAGAACACCTTCCGGTGGTGAGAGAGTTTACAGACGTATTTCCGAAGGAGTTACTTGGGATGCCGCCAGACAGGGAATTGGATTTCACTATAGACCTAAAATCGGGAACTGAACCGATAGCGAGAACGCCTTATCGGATGTCGACCAAGGAGTTATAAGAGTTGAAAATGCAACTGAAGGAGTTGCTAGACCTGGGACTGATACGTCCTAGTGTGTCACCGTGGGGTGCACCTGATATTTTCATACGAAAGAGGGATGGGTCATGGAGGCTCTGCATTGACTACCGTCAATTGAACAAGGCCACGATCAAGAATCAATATCCATTGCCGAGGATTGATGATTTGTTCGATCAAATGAAGGGCGCGATGGTATTCTCAAAGATAGACTCGCGATCAGGATACCACCAGTTATGGATTAAGGAGTATGATGTCCCAAAGATCGCCTTTAAGACGAGGTTTGGACATTACGAGTTTACTGTTTTACCGTTTGGACTGACAAATGCCCCAGGGGTATTTATGAGTTTGATGAATGGGGTGTTTTGCAAGAACTTGGACAAGTTCGTCCAAGTATTCATTGATGATATTTTGATCTACTCTCGGATGACGGAGGAGCATGACGAGCACTTGCACTTGGTACTATAGTGTCTGCGAGAGCACAAACTGTATGGGAAGTTGTCCAAATGCTCTTTTTATCAATCGAAGATTCACTACTTAGAGAATGTCATCTCCGACTAAGGCATTGTCATGGATCCAGCCAAGGTCAAGGCTATTATGGAATGGTCTGTGCTGACGAATGTCCCGGAAGTGTGTAGCCTCATGGGTTTAGCAGGATACTATTGACGGTTCATTGAGGTATTTTCGAAGATAGAAAATCCGATCACGGAATTGCAGAAGAAGAACAAGAAGTTTGTTTGGACCAAGAAATGCATGGAAGCATTTCAGAGGCTCAAGGAGTTGTTGACAACAACACCGATACTAAAGGTCCCTGACATGGACACGGACTTATTGGTATGAACTGATGCATCCAAGGAAGGATTAGGTGGATTCTTGATGCAAAATGGACGAGTGATCACTTACATCTCAAGGAAACTGAGAAGGCATGAGGATAACTATGCGACACACGATTTGGAGTTTTTAGCCATCGTTTATGCCTTGAAGGTTTGGAGACACTACCTTGTTGGATGAAAATTAGAACTAAAGACTGACCATTGTGGACTACAACACATCTTTACGCAAAGCGAACTGAACACGTGACAATGGAATTGGTCGGAATTGTTTAGTGAGTACGACTTCGAGATTACTTACATAAAAGGAACAGTGAACCGAGTGACGGATGCATGGAGTCAGAGACCATGCATCTTTTCGGTGCTGCATCTTCAGATGAATGTACATKAAAAGATTCTAATTTTACAKCATGACGATGACTGGTACAAAGAGGTCGAGGGTTTTATCAGACAAAACACAATGATGGTACCATGATTTGAAGGATTTTCATTTGATAGCGATGGTTTATTGAGGTTTAAACGTTGGATCTACGTACCGCCAAATGACGAGTTGAGGATGTTGATCCTAAGCGGGGCTCATAGAGCAGTTTACATGGCTCACCCAGTAGTCACGAAGATGAGGGCACACCTTAAACCTGTATTCTTCTACAAGGGAATGAAGGTAGACATAGTCAACTATGTGGCCAGATGTCTAGAATGTTAGCAGGTAAAGGAGGAACATAGACACCCAACAAGATTACTACAACCACATGCTATTCTGGAATCGAAATGGGAGGTTCTTTCGATGGATTTTATTGTTGGATTGCTACTAACAGCAAGGAGACATGACTCGATTTCCGTAGTAGTAGACACTCTGACAAAGTGCTCACTTTATTCTTGTGCATACGACGCATCAGGCACCTGACATAGCTAGAGTTTTCATTAGTGAGAACGTGAGGCTGCATGGCGAGCATAAGAGGATTATATTTGATCGAGGATCGATGTTTACTAGATGATTTTGGACGAGTTTCCAAGAGGCCTTGAGAACCTGACTTAACTTTATTATTGTGGATCACCCAGAGATGGAAAGACAAACCAAACGAACGAACCAGACCTTGGAGGACATGTTGCGCTTGTACGTGACAGACCAACAGAAGCATTGGGAGGAATTCTTGCCACTGGTAGAATTCTCTTATAACAAAAGTTACCAAAGAACCATTAAGAAGGTACCTTTTGAGTTTCTTTATGGGAAACTATGTCGGGTGCCTTTGAGTTGGGATTGGCTTGCAGATAGGGTCCAAGTGGGACCGGAGGCGATCCAAGAATTGGAAGATTAAATGCAAACTTTAAGACAAAGGATCAAGGTGTGGTGTAGAGGTTAGCAATGATGCATGGGGCTAAACTATCTACTATGATATTTTGAAAAAGAGATGCCTTTGGCCTGATGACTAGCGTTGCCTGATTCTTGAGGCATATGCACGATGTATTTCACGTCTCGGTTTGAGACTTTATGATTAGTGATCCTTCACATGATTTGACTTGAGAACCTTGCGGGTGTCGGATGAGGGGGTGCTCACAGTTGAGCCAATCCACACCTTGGATCATCGCATTCCACAGCTACGACGTCGAACAATAGATCAGGCCAAGGTCCTGTGGGACAACTATAGTCCGCACTCGGTGACCTGGGAGGACACATATGATATGCACCAGCAATTTCCATTTTTGTTTGATAGATATACTTATGACACTGTGATACACTATATTTCTGCATATATACTGTGAAACTTCGAGACGAAGTTTAGAACAAGAGGGGTTGTATGTAACATCCCACTCTGGCGCACTGAGCAACCTTGTTCTTTGAGGACATTTGCTCGCAAATGATGCAGACCTTTATGCTATTAAAACTTTTGATTTTGATTATGAAGCGTTATGGGTTGATGACATGTTGTTTTACCGCATTGACATAGACAGGTGTTATTGACTCAGTTTTACTGAGTGTGTAGGATTTTGGACCTTGAGGATGCAGAGGCATCGATGGAACCCCTTGGTCTTCGGATCAAGTCAGGGAGTGTACCATTGGGGTTTGATTTTTTTACTGTGATATTAGTGCATATGATTAGATGATATGATATGGATATATTCTGACATGATTTGTTGATGATGCAGGCTGATGATAGCTTGCCGACCAGACTCACATATGGAGTAAAGGGGTCATGCACAACTACCAGAGATGTTGAGGGAGAGGTGTGGACAACAACCCTACCACAGGCTACTAGCACTCCCGTCGTGGCTCAAACAGTAGGTTAATGTTTACCTAGTTTGAGAGGACCCACGATGCCATGAGGGAAAACTACAACAATCAGTCATGATGATTCTAAGGGGCGTGCAATAAGGCGAGGGCCTTATTCCTTAGAGGCCCTTAGTATCCCACAAGTTTACTTGGCAGAGTATTGACTCCAGGGGTTATTGATGTCTACCAAGGGGGTTAATTTCCACACCTGCCTTTTTGAGTTCTAACTAAAAGGGGGAAGAGGGAAAAAACTAAAATATTTGGGAACTAGGAAAAGAGGGAAACACAAAAAGAAAAAAAAAAGGGTTGAAACAAAAGGGCAAAAATGGAAAGTCAAACTAAATAAAGTATCTACCATCTAAGAGATTTCTAATTTAAACTGAACTAGCAAATTAATAGTTGGAAAAATCATTAAAACATGTAAGAGAATTTGGGGACACCTAGGAGCGATTCTGGGAGTAACACTAGGTGGGTGAGGGAAATAAAGATAATTAATTAATTAAAGAAATTAATTTATGGAGGAATGAAGGGGATGGGTGACACTTGTACGGGGAGGAATTTTTAGGAATTAAATTTTAAAAACTTAACTAAACGAGATTTTTGGAAAGTAAAGAACAACGAAACTCTATATAATGAAGGGAGGAGATGGAGGTTGGGGGATCTATTGTTTGCGTAACGTTACACTGCAGAAATATCTTCTTGACTGACTTAACTTGTGGGAGTTGGGATACCCAGCTCGGTGAGGAGTGGTAGCTCGGCCTTGCGAGGCAAGMTGGGAGCTAGTCGAAATCTTTGGATAGTGAGTGTGTGGCCCCTTTGCGGCTCGGGGGGCTAAGGGRRAAGAAGAGTACCCCTAGMATTGGCTGGGAGGTACCAGTGAAGTCTCGACGGTCGGCGAGTGGGAGTTGTATGGAGCGTGTCRGACGTCATTCAGAGCGGGTGATCATACAATGATACACTCTCTTCATTTTYGTATGGTAGAAGGTATTAGGACTTATGCTTGGATCTTCTTATTTAATGAAGAAGTAAACTGATGGTTTTTTTTTAAATTAATGACTGAAACTTTCCTTAGCCTAGCTCAATGGTTGTAGACTCCCATGGCCTTCGTTTTCCCACACGTCTTGACTACCATGATGTGTTGATTGCGACCTTCGTGGTTTTTAGCCTTCGTCCCTAGCTCAATAGTCCTCGTCTGAGAAGTCGGCCATGAGCCTGATCTACGGTCGTCGCGTTATCTTGTGCCTTCATGCAGATATTCGACCTGGCGGTTTATTGATTGGTGCTGAGAGTTTATCTTTTTCTTCTCTGTGTATTAACGAGTTGTAGAGTGATTACGTTTTTATTCTTCTATGATGCTGAATCGAACTAGAACGTCTTATTTTTACATTGAATGGTCTGTCTTCTCTTTACATCTTACAGATAATCGTTTTATTCCTTTATTTCCTAGGATGTTTATATTATTGACAGCCATGTAATTCCCCTTCTAGTGTTTTTTGTTTATATTTTGCATCCTGGCAATGGAAAAACGTGGATTAACCCTATCTGCGTTTTGTTTATATTTCGCACCCTGGCAATGGAAAAATGTGTGGATTAACCCTGTCTGCGTTTTGTTTATATTTCACATCCTGGCAATGGAAAAACATGTGGATTAACCCTGTCTTCATTTGTAATTGGTATTTCGGAAAATGGAAAAACGTGTGGATTAACCCTGTCTGCATTTTTTTATATTTCGCATTGTGGCAATGGAAAAACACGTGGATTAACCCTGTCTACATTAGTAATTGGTATTTCAGCAAATGGAAAAATGTGTGGATTAACCCTATCTGCATTTTGTTTATATTTCGCATCTTGGCAATGGGAAAACGTGTGGATTAACCACGTCTACGTTTTTTTTATATTTCGCATCCTGACAATGGTAAAACGTGTGTATTAACCCTGTCTGCGTTTGTAATTGGTATTTTGGCAAATGGAAAAACATGTGGATTAACCTTGTCTGTGTTTTGTTTATATTTCACATCATGGAAATGGAAAAACGTGTGGATTAACCTTGTCTTCATTTGTAATTGGTATTTCGGCAAATGGAAAAACCTGTGGATTAACCCTGTCTGTGTTTTGTTTATATTGGCCATCCTTGCAATGGAAAAACGGATTATTTAACCCTGAAATTTATGAATTGATGGAAAAGTTTTTGTTTTATTAAGACTTTGTTTTGGCCACTGGTTGTGACTGCGCCTTTCCCTTCATAGCTCTGTCGATTTTCCTTTATTAAGATTGAAAACATTGCTTATTAAGACTGCATTGGGTCACTGGTTGGGACTGCGTTTTTCCCTTGTTATTTACTGGGCGTTGCCATCTTTAAAGACTGAATTTGGCTGGAGTATATCTGGGAAATTGCCAAACTTGTGAAGTCGGATTTCAATTTTTAATTGCTAGGCGAATTGCCACTTATCTCTGCATCTTCCTCACTCCCTCACGAGCTACATCCATTTGTTGATGAAACCCCCAATGCCAACAACTTCTTTATTTTTCCTTTTGTAGCGAGTTTGTGCATGTAAATTCTTATGGCGTATTTAATGGCGCTATCTATGGCAAACATTGGGTGATTGTGGTGTAACTACAATCCTTTTATTTACTGCCTCGATTTTAATTACCCTTGCCAGCGAATTTGGTGGCTGCGTTGACGGCTGCGTTTGAATATTAAATTATTGCAGTCGATTGCAAGTTTGAGCCCTGTAAAATCTTTCTCATTACCTAAGTTTTAATAATACTCTAATGATATATGTACACCTTAGAACTTCTCTACTATTTGGTTCCCAATTTGAATTGAAGTTATTCTCTGCGTAGTGTTGTTTTATTGTGATGTTGGTTATGGAGTTAATAATTACTTCATTAACACACTTTGTATGGTTAGAAGATATTTTTCATTTCACATATTAATTAGCCTGATATTTATATTTCCTTGTTCTTGATGTTACCCAATCTAAACTTCTACTAGATGATATTGTTGATCTTTTACTCATAATATCCTTGCCATTTCTACTAGTAGTTGTTGTGTAATTATGTAGATTGGGAACTCAACTTGCATAATAAGGTGATATCACCATCTACGAAATACTTATATTCCATTAAAGTAGTTTTGGGTAATTTAGATGATAAGTACATGGCTGAGATCCAACCCCTTTAATGATGACCAATTTTCCTTAAACCACCTAATTATTTGATCAAACTTGAATAGGTAATGGGAATAATCCCCTTAAACTAAGTCAAGTGTACTCAAATATTTAAGGGACTTTTATCTTCACACTTGTTGATTACTTAGAACTTGAATTTTAGGAAAGCTTTGTCATTAGATATTGAAGCAGCATATAATCTCTTTTAAAAGATGAGTAGTGCACCTACTTTAATAGACACGTACCATGCGGGGAAGCATGTTGTTTGTTGAGTTCGGTTTAGTTCACACTTGATAACACTTAAGTCTTTAGTAACCTTACATTAGTATACCCTTCACGCCTAGACCTCTTACTTAACCTTAGGGCCTCGTGGATGTCATCGAGTCATTTTTGGATTGTGCATTTGTTGAGCGTTGTCTTCGTGCTTCTTGTCTACCTTTTGCTTGGGGGCCTAGGCATAGTCTTCCTGTTAGTTATTTCTGTTCCTAGAGCATCGGTTTATCTAGAGTCCTCAGTCCATATAAGATGTGTGTGCCAAGGTCATTGACGCGTCTATCGCCTGTGCACGACATGATTCCTGATGAAGGAATCATGGCATGCCCTATTGGATAACGACAAACGAGAACTTGGACGGAGTTGGTACGTGTTGTGTGAGTGTTGATGAGCGTTATAAGTTTCCTATTGGCACAAGGGTGAAACACCTTCATTCTCTTGGTTATCGCACCTTGAGGTTCTAGTCTGGGTCATCAAGGTCGATGTGTCAGGAGGGGTAAACTATCCCTTATATTGTAAGTGTGTCATGTCGCGTCAGGCAGGTAGTCATTCCTCCTTGTTGTCCTATGCATGTTTCATCCAGTTTCCCTTGTGACATTTGGTGGAGTCATACTTGTTGTTGCTTGTTCTGCGAGCGTGGTGCTCGTCGTCATCTAGGTCGTCTAGTTGTAATCGTCGTTGTTGTCTTGTTTTTCAAAAAAAAATTGCACTGTTGTTTCGCGTGAAGACATAACGATGGGGTTGTCACAATGTTGAATCAATGTGGTTTATGTTAGGAATTGAATTACTTTTATTTTTGTTCAATTGAGTTTGCACATTTAAGCATGCATATGTAAGCTATGGTGTCATTGTCCATTGAATGATTTAGTTATGTTTACATAAGTTTGCATTGGCATGCTTGTATTCATTAATTAATATTGATAGTATGATAGTGAGGAGAGGTACCAAAAAAACAAATTTTGAGTGGAATTAGTGTTTTCAATAGGTATTTTGTACCCTCAATAGAAGAAAAAGGGTGTTGGCTACATGGAAAAGTGATATAAGAGCTATTGGTTAAAACAAAGGGGTTGTATGGGCCATAAATAAACTTGTATATGAAGAAATTGCAGTTTTCTTGTAAAGTGTTTAACAAAATGTCTTAATAAAAATTGGGAACAATGTTTTTTTATGACATTGTGTTTGAGAAAATGCCTCATGGAGAATAATGGAAAAACAATGTATAAGGCCTACCCTTGAGAAATTTTGAACTTTTGAAATTCCCAAATGGTGTGTTGACATAGTTATATGTTAGTGTAAAATCATTGTAAATAAAATTTGATGAAATTTAGAGTTGAACATGTGTAGAAAAAAATTAGGGAAAATTATGAAATTTATGAAATTTCCCAATTTTGGATGAGGTGAATAAATTTTATGTATGTGATAAAATATGTTGTGCAGCAACCACATGGAGTCAGAGGCACAAGTGGCGAGCAAGGTGGAGTTGAGTATGAGGGTACTATGGTGCCTAGGAATTTAATTTCCATATATGTATGCATGTATGTATGTATGTATTTATGTATGTATGATGTGGAACCTATACATTTTATTTGGATAACCCAGGTGACGTGGATATGTCATCTGGTGGCATATGGAATATGGGTGCAAAAGTGACGACCACGAGGTAGTGTCCATGATTGCAATGGTAGGTTGGTATCCACAATGGTGGTAAGAATTTCTTAGAGGTGTATGAGGTGCTTTTGGAAACTCAAATTTATTCTCTACAAATTTTTCTAGGATGACGCATGTCCCTCAAGAGATAAGTGGTTTGTGGAGGTTAGTGGCTGTCATTAATGACTAGCAAATTTAGCCTTCATAATCGATCAAGATTGTTGATCTTGATCATTGTATAGAAAATATGTGCACTAAAAGAACTAAGTTCATTGTGGGAAACCCCCTCAACATATTAGATAATAAAAAATATCAGGTGGAGGAATCAAGGATATAAATGGAACCCCCATCACATGAGTTAATGAAATCATGGCAAGTGGACAACTTCAAAGCCCCCACATAAAATAATATTTGTTAAAGGTAAATGCCATGACATGATGGGGATAAAATGATATGGTAGGACGGAAATATGACATGAAAGATGATGAGGTTGAAACTTAGAACCCCACCACCACATAAGAAACCATGTGTCATTCCACAACAACACATATGTCATGTTAGATAAATACAATTGTTAAAAGAAAAAAGAATATTATTTTGGACATAAAAGGAGAAGACAGGGAAAAATTAGGTGAAGTTTTAGGTTTAAGTATATGATGAATAAGTCTATAAAAGTGTCAGTGAGGGTTATTTTTTTATTTAGCTCTACAATTTAAAAAATGAAAATTAGTGGTTTTGAAAGAGAATGGTGAAACTCATTGCTAGAATCTCTTATGATGGTGAAGTTCATATAGTAAGGAGTTGGAGTAGGAATGAAGAAACCTTATGGATAATTTGATGAAATTCCAAAGGGTTTGAAGTAGGGATGCATAAACAAGATAAAATCCACTATTTTGGGAGACCTTTTGTGATTTTTGAAAATTTCAATGGATAAAAGACACCCAAGATCATAAATTTGGGAAACGCCTCCTAGTTGACATTTGATGTCCTCAACCATCAAGAGAATGTTTTCCCAATGAAGTGTTTCTATTTTTCCTCCATTTGAAATACAACATTTTTGGAGAAAAATTGTCAGTCTAGAGAAAGTGCCAAAGGGGAAATTTTATAATTCTAGATTGAGGCAGCAAGACATTGGAGCATTAAAACACTAATATTAAGGCTTTTTTTTACTTGATAATAATTATTATGTGTTATAACCCTATATTTAATAGGAATCAAAACATGATTGGGATTTCACCTTTAGTAAGTTTATGGTGTAAATCACATGGCATTCTACCTATGATTTACGAAAGGAAAAGGAAATAGCTATGGTTTGCACAATCAAAATGAACCTTGAATGAGTTAATTTGGTATGTTTTCGACCCCTTGGTGAAAAAATGAAGGAAAGGATAGCTAAAAAGCCACTTTTCATTCTTATCCTAAGTTCGGGATTGATGTTACAGGTTTGGTGCTTTGTGTTAAAATGCGTGCCAATCTCAGCGGTTGATCTAGGCATGCCCAAATCAACAATTAGAAATGGATACCCGGAACCCCATGACCATTCTGCCTTTAACAATGGAGGCGGGTCTGAGAAGGTGGTATTTCCTGAGCGGGACCCTCATAACATGTCACATTACCATGAAATCAGACCCCCCTCACTCCTTACCACTTACCACTACCCCCTGCCCTCTGATATAACCGCTAACCACTCACCCATACCACCACTCGCTCCCACTCACACATGTCCTCCACTCACCTTTTCCTGCCTATTGCATCACCCTCCTCTAATGCAAAAATTGTCCTCTCACCTCCCGACACCTATTCCACGAATTCTCCATGTCACTTCCACCAATACTCTTGTTCACTCCATGACATATCGCGTCACTCTCCTTGCCACCACACCTTTCCCCTTTCCACATCACTTTCACACCTATATCTCCCTTACATGTCACGTCTCGTTACACTTCACCTCCCAAATACCTATAGTCACTCATTCCCAACCATGACCAATCACATTATCCCACATAGCCATTGATATCCCACTGCCTCATGCGAAGCTTGTGCCAATCTAATCACTAAGTCATCACTACCTTCATTCACATCCGCTTGTAGTTTTTTCATCAACGACACCTGACAGTTGAGGATCGACCCGCCAATAACCATTCTCATATTAAATCACCTAATGTTTTCACAAGTGGCCATAGTCAACATCAAGAGTTCAACAATGCAGCATGCATTGAAAACGAATCATCAACTACCTCCATTTAATCAAACTCTCAAAAATCGAGCAAATCCATATAATTTTTTTTTATCTGTAATTCTTGATCTAATTAGTTTATATTTAGCTAGATCTAAGCCTTCTCATTTATGACAGGATCCAATGCTAATAAATTTATAATTACTTATGTTTCTGAAGTATGAGTGGGGACCCGACCAAAAGGAAGTGTTCATGGTTGTAATTAGCTCACAGTTCCATAGTCTATCAAAACAATATTACAGTTATAGGATCCCTGTGTCATTATGTTGGTGAAGTTTTTCTCACTATAATTATGTTTTCTTTGTTTTTCATATGTGTTTCTTTTCTCTATTGTTTTAAAAAGATTCAAGCTCAGGATTTGTTTAAAAACACCTTGTTCCCAGTTTAAAGAAATATCAATGTTTTATGCCTGAAGGTCATTCCCATATTTCTTAACTGCCCTGTTGTGATCTGATTCCATCTCATTTTCTTCTTGACCATTTACCAAACCTTACAGGATCTAGCACAATGCCTACCTTTCCCCATAAGCTCCCATGAATACCCTACTTTGTTTGGATTATATCTCTTTGACCCCATTGTCCAATGGCATTTTTCTCCTACTCCAACCAAACCATTTAAAAACCAAATACCCATCTATCCTAACTAGCCTAAGATCCATACTCAAACAAATCTAAATCTGATAGAGAGATCCCTCTTTGAGTCTTGGAGGTCTAGATCGTTGACTCCAAAGCGGTTTTGATGTTGCCTCTACGACTGCCTCTATAACCTTGGGCAAATTACAGGGTGATAATATTATGTATTTCTGATACAATTTTTTTGTTGGTTATATCTAGAGTTTCTTCTACATATGGTATAATTCGGTCTCTAACCTTGATTATACCAGTGAGAAAGGTGCAAAGAATAAGAAAAAATAGTTTTTTTTTAGAGCTATAATTTTTAGTTGTAAGCTCATATTTGAGCATGAGTAAAATCATCAAAAATATAACTCATACTAATAGTTACAAAGGCTTAAATGTTGTATAAGTTCTTTAGATTTCTTCAGAAATTGTGAAGTAAAAATACTTGTAGCCTTAATTGAAAAAAAAAATAACAATGTGAATTTTTTTTTATCTTGATTTATGAGGGAATGAAAGGAAATACATAAAATGACAGAAATACAAAGATATCATAATACTCAAGTTCTATTAATGAATGAAATATGCATGAACTGTAAAAAAATAGAGTGAAATGAACTCGCTAGAATGGTGGTAGCCTATCTCTGAGAAGAGATGTGACAGCTACACGCATTCACAAGAAGATGATTACAATGAGGTTGAAAAGGCCCTTTCATATAAAGAATCAATAGAAAACCCTAAACATCCAAAACCATAACCCTAGAAGATGAAATGTTAAAAGGTTTGTGGGCCATGATGTGATTAGTTGAGACATCAACTTCGTGGGGGCATTAATTTTTCACATGATCTTCATTTGGGGTACACCATATCTCATTGGAGATAATTTTTTGAGGATTACAACTTTTGGTTGTGGATAAGGAGTGTCGTTGGCAACTCTTGGCCCCCTAAATGTTCAAAAAACACCATTTAGGACCTAAAACCATCCCTGGAAGTTTGGGACCGAAAAAACATTTGAAAACTTGTCAAGAAGATAAAGAACCATTGAGTTAATGGAATAGGTGGGTGGTCACTGAGATCCACCTGGATCAATCATCCCCCTTAGGAACCAATGGTCCACATTGCATCAATTTCCCTTGAGAGATGGGGAAACATTTACTCAATATAAACCTTGGTGAGTCACTTTCCTTGCATAAGTATATGTCATATTTGTACTTAGAATTAACTTGTTGAAGGATGGCATGAGCCTATTGTTGGAGGGGTTGTATTTGTTCAACAAATCAGGTTGCATCACTACTACATATTCAAAAAAAATTGAGGAACTACTTGCTACGAAAGTATCCTTTCGTCACAAAATTGAATATACAGATTAATTTTTTTTTTTTTAATCTAGCCCATGTTCTTCACACTTGCGACGACATCCCTTGTATCCCAAGTAAAGATATTCAACAATCGTCGCAAGTGCGACGATACAAAAATTACTTTTGCAATTTTCAATCAATCACCAACTATTTGACAAAATCAACATTGACTTGGTCAACGGTCGTCGAAATTGCGACAAAATATATATATATAAATATTTAGAAAATTACAGATGTTGTGACAATCTTTCTATAACAACGGCGATTCAGAAAGGGTTTTTTTGTGGGAAAGAATGACATAAAATATTAGAGGTGGGAAAAAAATTAAAGAGAGTGAAAAGGGTGACGCTAAATGTTATTTCCCTTGCAAAAAATGTTGTTTTACACGTCCCATAAGAATTTTAATAGAAATAACTAAAAAACATGGTAGGAAATATGGGCACATTGATGGGGGATCGAATGAATATCATCCCATGGTAATTAGATATATATTCATTATATATATATACTTGTCAATTTTTGAACTTACCCTTTTTCCAACACTCAGACCTTTAAAAATATGACAATGCGTGATAGAAAATACCATATAAGATGCCATATAAAAAAAATATATATCTTCTGAAATTCATTGACTATGCATAAGTATCATTCGATATGATCTTTTCCCAATCAAAAACAACATTCTCATGAACTGTAAAATATAAAATATACAGGGCAAGCTGAGAATAGTTGTCGTAGAATCCTCAGTTGTAATTGTAGTGAACAAATAAATTTTCCGATAGGGGTCCTTTAAAGAACTAACCTGTATTCTGAATAGGTCTCTAACATCGTAGTAGGGTATCGTAGATATTACTGCAACATCTCGATTCCATTATTTTTCTCTCTAAGAAAATTTCTGGCATCTTCTCCTTTGTATGTTAAGTTTGGCTCTTGTAGCTTTAACATTTTTTTGAAGACTGAAGGCGCCAATGAAACAAGGGAGCCACTTTGTAGAGGAATGGTTATTTTGTTCTGGACAAATTTTTCAATGCACCAAGTGAAAATATCTTTGCATTCGAAAACCTCAAGGACACAATGAGTGAGAGTTATTCCTGATGTCCACGCTTTATTATTATCTCTTTTTGGAAGCATTGAATAATACCAATATACCCTCGACCAATGGTAATTTTGGTCTTCTCTAGAAAATAGATTTAAGGTATCCGTGCAAAAATATTGTCTTATTTCAGCCATCTTCAGCAGGTTGATAGACTTCTCCATAATGTCACTCAGAATAGTGAAATAATATTTTACTTTAGATATTTCATGATAACATTAACCTAAAATAAATCAAATTTTCCTCGATAGATACATCATTAATAACAACATTTTCATAATTTAATCTAACAGTTGAATTCGTAGAATTAACATTTAATATGACTTGAAAATTGTGAAGAGGGAGGACACTGATGTCACGGTGGGGTGGCAGAGTTGGATATTTCAAATGAGAACGCGAGTGTAAAAGTCCACCGTGATAAAACAAATGGCTAAGTATGGATACTTGTCAGACAGACATGTGAGAACGTGAGATACAAAGAAATGGAAAAAGTTAGAAAATGGAAAATGTCCAAATTCCAAAGTTGATCATGAACGAATAAGTGAATATGGAATATCATTACGTTGTTTTTAAACAAGTGGCACATGTACATTCCATAATTTGATGACTTGTTTTGACAATTTTCAACCACATTTCCAAATAGGATATTTATAAAAAGGGTACATGTATAAAAAAACTTCTGATCATTCTTAAAAAACACAGATAAAATATGGTTCAACCATATCTTATCTAGGTGTTTTTCAACCATTACACCATTAAAAATTACTTTATGAGCATTACACCACTCAAAATTGAGTGTATACCTCTTGTGTAGTGAGCATTTTACTTTAAACTAAAAAATTGTTAAACACACTAGATCTACCTCTTGTGTAGTGAGCATTTTATTTTAATTATTGTTCTCAAAATTAAAGAAAATTTAAAAACATCTCTTTCATTTTGATATTTTATTTTATTACTTGGGTATATGAACTTTGAGGTGAATATCTCTTCCAGCTTTATCATTTTCTTAATGAATTTACATGATAAAATTAAAGAAGAGTTGATCATCTCTTCCATTTTAAGGTTTTATTTTACAATCACATCATTTTGAGCATTTTATTTTATCATTATAACACAAACCAAAAAAGAGTTCAACATCTCTTCTATCTCAAGATTTTATTCTATAAACATTACCTAATTAATTTGGATCTCTTCTATCTTGAGAGTTTTATTTTTATTACTATTGCATGAGTCAAATAAAAGTTGAGCATCTCTTCCATCCTAGATTTGAGAGCATTGACTTATTTAAGTGGTTTAAATGTTATTTTTTTTTAATTAATATTGTAACAAGTAAAAACAATTTAAACATCTCTTTCACTTGTTGTAATGACACTTGACTAAAATTAAATTAAAATTAAATTGTAATTAATAGATCTCTTCTCTAACAAAGTTAAGGAAATTAATACAACCTTACCTAAAGTCAAGTGAATTAAATTATAATTAATAGATCTCTTCTCTAACAAAGTTAAGGAAATTAATACAACTTTGCCTAAAGTCAAGTGAATTAAATTGTAATTAATASATCTCTTCTCTAACAAAGTTAAGGAAATTAATAAAACCTTGCCTAAAGTCAAGTGAATTAAATTGTAATTAATAGATCTCTTCTCTAACAAAGTTAAGGAAATTGATACAACCTTGCCTAAAGTCAAGTGAATTAAATTGTAATTAATAGATATTTTCTCTAACAAAGTTAAAAGGATATTAATACAACCTTGCTTAAATTCAAGTGAAGACCCTTACAACAATGTGAGTTTATGTGAATAATACTATACCATAGCCTACAAATCGTTTTCCTAATGTAATTATCTTTCATACATGTTATCTAAGTTGTACAAGGGGTATGTGTTGTTCTTTGGCATATCTAAAACACAATGCTTGAATGCATACCTCCTCCTTTGAATTCCACATTGGTTATCCTATTCCAAAATCAAATACAAGTTTTCTAAAAGGAAATTGGTAGATCATGAAAATTTGTTCTTTTTAGTGCAGTTCATATCAGCATAGGTTTTACATGTTTAAAGTGTTTTCTACTACCATATATTCTCAAATAAGTTTTGCATGGTTTAACATGTTGTCTAAGTTGTCATATATTCTTAAATAGATATGCCTATCTTTTATTATTTAACAGATATCATATGCATATATTTTCTTTAATTTTTCCTTTAGTTTTTTTATTAATTTTAACATCTCATATGCCTATCTTTCCTTTAGTTTTTCCTTTAGTTTTTTTTATTAGTTAAGTGCATTTAGATGTAACCAATTTATTTAAATCTCTCATATGCATATATTTCCTTTAGTTTTTTATTGCAACCAATTTATTTAACAAATCTCATATGCATATCTTTCCTTTAGTTTTTTATTGTAACCAATTTATTTAAAACATCTCATAAGCATATATTTCCTTTAGCTTTTTTTATTAGTTACGTGCATCTATGTAACCAATTTATTTAAGATCTCATATGCATATATTTCCTTTAGTTGTTTTTATTAGTTAAGTGCTATGTAACCAATTTATTTAAGAGATCTCATATGCGTATCTTTCCTTTAGTTTTTCCTTTAGTTTAGTGCAGATCTATGATCTCATATGCCTATATGTTATTTAATTTTTCCTTTATTTTTTTTATTAGTTAAGTGCATCTATGTAACCAATTTATTTAAGAGATCCCATATGCGTATCTTTCCTTTAGTTTTTCCTTTAGTTTTTTTATTAGTTTAGTGAAGATATATGATCTCATATGCATATCTTTCCTTTAGTTTTTTTTATTAGTTAAGTGCATCTATGTAACCAATTTATTTAACAGATCTCATATGTCTATCTTTCCTTTAGTTTTTTTTATTCTGCCACCAAAATTATTTGATATATCAATAGAATCATATTTTTGATGATACACAGTGAACATAAAATGAAACATTTAAAATAATACATAGCAGAAAAGTATTTAAGAGTTGATCATATTTTTGATGATCCACAGTGAACATAAAATGAAACATTTTAATCAATACATAACAAAAAAGTATTTAAGTGTTTGATCATATTTTTTATAAAATGAAACATTTAAATTAATACATAGAAAAAAAAATATTTAAGAGTTGATCATAGTTATGATGATCCACAGTGAACATAAAATGAAACATTTAAATTAATACATAGAAAAAAAGTATTTAAAAGTTTGATCATATTTTTGATAAAATGAAACATTTAAATTAATACATAGCAAAAAAATATTTAAGAGTTGATCATATTTTTGATGATCCATAGTGAACATAAAATGAAAGATTTAAATTAATAGATAGCAGAAAAGTATTTAAGAGTTTGATGCTTAATTTAATACATTGTAAAAAATAAAATATACAAAACATTAGTTCATTGCTAGTTAACTTTGTCACTTTTTTTATCAACTTTGAGAAATCAAATATGAGATAATAAATTGTTATTTTGAATTCCAAAATTATGGAATATATATAATATATATTATAACCAAAGTATGAATAGTTACACTGTAAAATACATAAGTTTCACATCCATTTTAGGATGATAATAAAAACTAAGACATTTAACTCCAGAATTCTGGACTCTAAGCCATCGCTTCAAGACACTTCAAAAATAAAAAATTTACAATTCAAACATGCGAAATAATACAGAATTCAAAAATTGCAATTAAAACAAAACTGACATACATACCAAAAGAGTTAAGTCTCATCCTCCAGCATACTCTTTCCCACAAAATATATTGTAAACATATTTTCCACCCAATATAATTTAGACATCTGTAACAATAAAAAACAATAATAAAAAAACAAATAACACATATTAGCATATATATTGTACAACTAAATATTAAATAAAACAATAAGAAATAATAACATACCCAACCATAGTTAAACAAATTTAACATAGAACTACTCTCCAATTAAGCATACATGATTTAAACAATTTGTAAATGTTATCTTTAAAAAAATTTAAAGAGAAAAATTATGTTCTTGGTAAAAAAAAATGTGAGTTAGAGTTAGATAATAATCTGAAAATAAATATAGAACTCTCAATGAAGAAAGTTCACAAATCTCCATATTAAGATATTATTCCAATGAAATACTTATCTCCTTAAGGATTAAGTCTCAAATCCTTCAGGTGAAATTCTCCTTGTGGATAAGGTGCCAAATCCTTTAGGTGAAATTATCATCCCAGGTGATGTTATTGTGTTCTTGGTAAAACAAAATTGTGAATTAGAGTTAGATAATAATCTGAAAATAAATATAGTGTATGAAGAAAATTCACAAATCTGGACATATTAAGTCATTCTTCGAATGAAATACTTATCTCTGTGTGGATAAAGTCCAAAATCCTTCAGGTGAAATTTTCCTTGTGGTTAAGGTTCCCAATCCTTCAGAAATTCTCATCCCAGGTGATGTTATTTGATTATATTTACACAACAATAAAATATAGATCTCCTCAGTAATTAAATATTTTTCTCTTCTTCTGCAGTGGTCATATAATCAAATTCCACAATGCACTTTCAAACTAAATGACTCATAAATCTCCATATTAAATCATTCTTCCAAAACAACAACTTTTTATCTAAAAAAGTTCACAAATATTCATTTTAAGAACCATTCTTCTGAAAAATACTTATCTCCTCTTTCTGCGGTGGAATAGATGTTCTCATATAATCTTGCATGTACAAAGAAAACACAAATTTGCACATCTATATTAAGTCATTCTTCAAAAACCATTTAAATGGGATGTATTCACATTATTTAATATAATGAAATGCTCTTTGAAATTATGTGTGAGCTACCTCACACATACAATATGTATGAGCTTATTTGTAAATCTAATTGAATGTTGATTTTTGTGACTAGTAACCAATTTAATTAAGAGTTTGGCAATAACAATACCCTGGTAAGAAGGAATTCACTTCGTTGTATGTATAAAATACAAATGTCGATACTACGTCATTCATGGACAAGAAAGAAGGGAATGCAATCGAAGAAAATTTAGAAACTCTCTCTTTTATGATGTGGGATAGAGTTAGTTCTCAAGTATTCAAATGTTCAAGTTTAAAATTAGGTCTTCATCGTGATCTAACCTTAAATAAATTTGAATGTACACCATTTAAGACAACGATAAACTTATCTAGGGGTTCTATATATTTCAAAACAATTGATCAAGGTGTTGAATAGGAAAGACTAAACAAAAAAATTGAGAAACAAAAAATTTGATAAAAGTAAAAAACACACATTTATGAATCATCCTGCATGAACACATCCTTCCCAAATCTCGGTGCTTCCTCCTCAATATCAGTCTCCCTCCCAAGCATACTCTCAGGTACTCTCTTCTCCACATTAGCCTATATAACACATTTCAAAGTTGAATTTTTGAAAAATTATATTTAAATTATTAGAACACGTTAAATTTAAATGATTTTAAGACATTAAATGATATCTGTGAACTCCCACCCTCTTTAAACTCTTTCAATGAGAGTTGAGACAAGCCTCCCCAAGTAGTAGGAGATACAATAGGGATCTGTGAACAACACAACTAAGAACTACATCTAGGATTCAATGTGTTCACAATTATACAAAATTATAAATTTTGTTGATCTCTTATTCAAAAGAGTGGAAATTGAACAACTATTAGACAACACATACCTGATTCAACCCATCCAAATTTAGACTTGTCGAATCAGGTACCCTACCTACTAGAGATTCATTCAACATATCTTCAAACTGCAATTAATGGAAAGAACAACTCGATTATAGAATAATATCTAAATCTAGAATTAGAAGTAAACTCAGAAAATGCGTCAAAGTTTTCGTAACTAGAACACATACCAATCTGTTGTTCGGGTCATCATTCTGAATGACCTTCTTCCAACCATCCTGAAATTTTTTTGCATACTCCAGAACATCTTATGTTGACATTGTAGCTAAATCCTCATCTGTTTTATAAACAAATGTGGCCCAGGAATTTTCTTCTATTCACTGACGGTTCATGTCAACATCAACACCATAAAAAATTGCTTCCAAATTTTCTCCAATTGCACTCCTGGCCTCTTTGCCAAACTTTGATCTAGCCTGCAACTCTGAAAGTGATGTAAATGTCCCTGTTGGATGAGGTACTAAAGGTTGTGGAGGCCTCGACACTACCGCACATAGATATGCCCCTTTGTGATCCTTTGTACATCATTTACTAGTCCCATAATATTTGGATGGTAGGCTAGTGTAATCAGGGTGCCATTGCAAGAAAAAATATGCAAAACAATGTCTTTCAAAATAGTGTGGAATCTCATCGTTCCACGGAAATTTCCCACATGTCACCAAAAATCTGTTATACAGATTTCCTACAATGTCAAGGTGCTTAAAATATTGCACCTTCAACATCTTCCGCTTTGGGCCCTCTTTGAAATTGAACATGGAAATGACATTTTCTTTTGTAACTCTATTTTTTACTGTCTCCCATTTATCAGGACCCGTCACCTTTGACTTTCGCTACCTCATTAGATCGACAAAACTGTCATTGGTTGGCCCCATCTTCTGATATGCATCCATAAAGTTTTCCAATGAATGCAAAACAATTTGCAAACTTTGTTTTCTCTCCTGAGAGATTTCCAAGACCAACAAATCATTTTCCAACCTCTTTTAAACACCTAAGCATCGCTCAAGCATCATTGCTTCAGTATTCCCTTCCTATGGAAGTTCATCACCTACATATGAATGACAGGTGGACGTAGGCATGTAATATTTTGTTTCTTGATAACGCAGCCTCCTAAATCCACCTTCACCCTCTGTATCGAAATTTGAATATTCGTGAAAGCCACTCTCATTGTTATCCCTTTCTCTAAATTGATTGTCTACACACACATTTGAAAGTAACTTCAAGATTTAACCTCACATAAATTTAAATACAAATAAATTTAACAAAAATAAACAAAATTTAATAAACTTACCAGAAATAATATCTTGTCCAGAGGTATTCCCTACATTCTTAGGTATAAGAGTATCGATGCACAACCTATCTAAGAAGGATTCATCCATATCACTGGCTTGAGTTGGTTCTGCAGTTGATCTATTTACAGACTCGTTTAAAAATCCTCTCTGACGAGATTTTTGTTTCTCACTCGGAGTCTCAGTCGAAGGATTTATGGTTCTTCCTTCTTGAGAATAACTAGAGTGTTTGTGAGGAATTCTTGGAGAATCCCGTGTCGACATCTCTCCTAAATATCTATCCACAATGCAGAGATTATAAAAAAAAAATGCAGAGATGTACACTAGTTCAAGCAATTAAAAACGCAGAGATAAATCAAAGTTTTAATCAATCAAGCAACAAAGGTACTGGCTCATTAGAAGGCGCAAATACTATACATACAACCATGAATCAATCATATCAAATATAAGTAAGCTCAGTCAATAGACAACATGGAAAATTATTATCCTTCACTCATCATCCATGCACAGGAAAGCAGGGCATTTGAATCTACAGGTCTTTAAAAATGAAGTGACAACTGTCGATTCGACTCCTGGCCAACTGCTGAGGCACAGACTGATGACTAAAGGGATAAGTGAGAAAAGATAAAACCATAATATTTTCATAATAATCAATAAAAACCACAAAGAGAAGTCATTGAAATCAGAATTTGGGTTCCCCAAGGGAAATGAATTCAAAAAAACAACAAGCAAGGGGATTCATTAAAAGTTATTTATGGTTGGATCCACATAAGAAATATTTCTTTACTGTGTGGTGCACTCTTGTCAGATCACAGATTTTATAATGTTATATTATAAAACGTATGAACTGTGGAAATGTTATATTATATATTTGGATCACTTGAAAGATTTAATGGAAAATTGTTGGATAGTTGAACTAAATACATAACTGTGAAATTTACTTATATGGTCACCTAAAGTTACATAAAGGGACCTAATTGTGTACTATAAACTAGTGGATTTCTACATTGAGTGGATAATTTCTATGTGGAAATGAATTTAGAAAATGGTAGTTCCAAAGTGATTCAAATCAATATGGAGGGATTGAGTCATCTACAAGCCCTTGATTATGATAATATCCCCTTCAAGTGTAACTCCTTCCACAAGTATTGACACTTTGCAAAAGGTTTCCCAAGAATTCAAGGAAAACAACCCCTTTGGAAAAAAGCTCCAACTTTTCAAAATAATAATGAGTAGGAACCATTCAAGCAAGTACCTAGAAAAAATACCCCAGTCAAGCTCATCCAACCCCTCTAGCTACAAATTTGAAGTTCTTGATTAGGAGGAAGTGGAAGCGGAAAGGTTAGAGATAGACACTCCAAAGACCCACTTAGTTCTTAAAACTAGATAAATATCTAAAGTTTAAGAGAAAATAGATAATAAAGATCCAAATAATACAGATGAGACCCCATTTGGGTAAACATCAACAATCCCCCAAGAGAAGGCTTTGAAAGTAGACAAGAAAGAGTTGGAAGAAGAAAAGGAGGAAGATAATGAATCAATGGGTGACAACCTTAAAGTCTCCCATTCCCTTTCCTTTTCCTAAAAAGGAAATCAAACGAAAGGAAATCAAGCCTAGAAAGAAGAGAGAAAGAGGTGGAATCAAACATTTTATTTGGTAACTAGAAAACTTTGAACTCTACCATGTTTGGTGGGGGGAGAGTTCTCCAAAATAAATAATTATGTTTTGTTTTTTCAATATCCTATGCAAGAAATATGTTAGAATTTATCCATGTACACAAAAAGAGTAAGACATACTTACATTAGTTCAAAGGTTAGATTTTATACTTAAAATATGCAATATTGTACTCTTTTCAGTGAGTGATAACTTTCTTGAGTAATAAAATATTTCCTAGTTTTAGTTTTATAAAAATATTATTTTTAGAATTAAATTAACATGAATAATGACATGTGAAATTTGAGATTAGGATTTAACCTTACGCTAGCCTTCACTATCATCCAATAAGGCACATCAAAACTTTCCAGAAAAATATATGGGAGTATTAGAAATATTTTACAAAGATTGACTTCATGAGTATGAAATATGAATATTGTCATGTAGTTTCCTAAGGCTACCTCAATGTACAAACCTTAATGTTGTTGTACATTTTATTAAATTCTTAAGAGGTGATAGGTTTGGGGCGATGATACGTGACTTTAGAGGAAAACTTGAATCAACTTGTGATTGAATCTAGGGAATTCCACCAATAATCAAGTCAAGGTATATGATTTCTTTTAGAGTTTAATTAAAGTTAACGATTTCAAAATCAATTCTATGATTGTTATAGGATATTCAAGCACAATCAACAAAATGATGATCTTGAAATATATCCCATCTAACAATAAACTATCATCTATCCTTTCTTTATCTCAAAAGGATGTTTGTACTTTTCAAAAGAATTAATTTTTTTTATATTGAGAGAGCATAATTGCCAAGTGGACTCGCTCACCAATAAGGTCATCTCATTAAAAATCGAGGTTTTCATGATTAATGAATCTTTATCTCAAAAGGATGTTTGTACTTTTCAAAAGAATTCATTTTTTTTTATATTGAGAGAGCATAATTGCCAAGTGGACTCGCTCACCAATAAGGCCATCTCATTAAAAATCGAGGTTTTCATGATTAATGAAGGTTTAATTCATCAAACCATACCATAACCTTATATTCATTCATATGAAGGAACATACCATTGTTTTAATTCAACATATTCCATAAGTCCACAATCACCCAACTCAATGCAAGGTGCATAAATTTGACATGATTGGCCCACCCTGCTCTCACATCTTTGAACTTATGGAAGGACTGTCACTTGAGCCGCTTGACATGGTTTACCAAAGAAAAAGGTGGGATAATGGATTTTTGTAAGGGAGGAGGGAGAAATGCAGTATTAAGCAAGGTTAATTCGCCGAAAAACCACCTAGTAAGAACCATATACATCCTTTGAATGGTCCTCTAGGAATATCTTTTGCATGATTTTACATGAATATTGTCTCTTGGATCATCTCTATGTGTTTGGTTTCCATGAGTGTATGCACTGTCAGTTAGAATTTGACACTTATCACCTTACTTTTGTGGGTTCCAGTGTCAGTAAGCAATCATATTTCATTGTTCTAGGTTTGTTTTTCTTGGGGTATGCTCTATTGCCTTTGGTATGTTCTATCTCATCGAGTTTACCAAACCTCAAAAATCTTGGAATTCATGGCATTCTAGTGGTGTTTTATAGTTTGTAGAACAATAGGGTTCTTGGTGCAGTGATAGGGATATCTTGGGAGGAACTTAGTTCTTGGTTGGTGACTCTATATGTGTGTTGCCTCCATGGACTACAAGGAAACTCAAGAATTTTGAAGAGTTCTTAGAGTGCATGAGGAATCAATTCAATCTAATATGACTTCCCTCTTTTTGGTAACTTCAAAGGTCCATGAAAATGACCATAATTGGACTTCTGAAATCGCCTCAATCATGAATACACATGTTCAATAAAAACAACAAATAACCACTTTAGAAGATAAATGCAATGTGCTAAGAAAGGTGGTTGTAAATTTAAGTAATGGGTCTCAATCAAATGCTTGTCATAATAAAATGTCAATAAATTATGCCCTAGAAATCCACCCGTAGATAGAGGATATGCAACTTGGAAATCAAGACTGTTTTTCTTTCCATGTTGGATTGCAAGAAGGTAACAACCACCGTGTCTTTCACTTAGTTTTAATGTTATCTAAAACAATTAAAATATTAAGTGTTTGTTTTTAAAATATAGAATTATAAGAAGTTTTGAGATGTTTGGCCTATAAACAGTGACAATTTTTTATTTTTTATAAACAACACTCTGCTATGCTATTTAACCTAACTACACTTTTTTTAATATAAATTTTGCATGTTTCAATTAAAAAAAAAAATACTCACATTGAGAAGGAGGAGTTCCAAATTCATAAACATCTATGCAAAGCACTTCTCTCTCTCTCACCCTTAAAAGGAGTCAGAAAATTTCTAGCCCTAAAGAACAAGATGTGTTGTATGTCTAATTCCGGGGTTTAGGTATCATCATAATGATGAGAAACTCGTTACGTATCAGTAGGATGAAACCTAAACCCCGGAGGCAGGTGACTGTGTTCGTCACCCTCATGAGCATTATTCATCGGATTCAAGGTCGATTCTATTCCCATCTCAATATCTCCTTCGAACCATCGAATCCACGGAGAGGCAGTACCAAACTCTAAAGCTCCTGTTGTTATTAATGGCCTCTGTGACTCTTTCATGCCACACCACAGCTTTGACTGTTCTTATAATACATTCATAAAAATCTCTCTGTAATGCACTACATCCCTAGGAACTGAAAGGAGTTTGGACTTGGTACTCACATTACCTAATACGAGATGATAACAACCCAATAAACTTCTATGCCAGAGAGAGATATTGACAATATGGACGCAATCCTTACACATAAACACATCAAATACATATCTATCT
>JZKD02S2049048.1:49256-63540 GCA_000966675.3 Picea glauca
ATGTGTTTATCATGCAAAATTGCTATCTGTAATTATATTGTTGATTAGTATATAATCTTTTTTTTTTCAAAGAAAAAATGACATTTATATTTAGATATTTTAGAATGAAAAATTATAATTTGTGTGTGAATAGAGAACTTACAAATTGAATATTACATTGCAATATACATTTCATTTCTATCGATTTCATAATAGTCCTTGACCATACATTTTTTACCTTTCTTCCTTTTGTCTTTCTTCTTTTTAACCTCATTTCAATCCCATGGAGAAAGTTCCATCATGACTAATGGTAATTCAAAAATCAAATGGTCAAGATTCATATGGAGTAACAATTCCTTATCACAATAACAAGATTCAAATTCATGAAGTCTCTTTACTCCCCCTAATATGGCTTCATGTACAACTATGATGCTTGAAGAGGAAAACCCAATATTCTTGTCTTTGTCTTTATCCTCCAAAGGAGGACATGATTCTTCATTTTGTACTTTTAGACAAGTAGCAATATGCTTCTCTGAAACTATAGTTTTCAAATTGGAAACATAATCCCAAAACAAGAAAATCTAATGAAAAAATTATTTTGACTATGAATTTAAACTCAACAAATATAAGATAGATGAATATAATAAAAAAGTAATAAACATATTTTCCAAAATCAACGTATTATACTACGCTTGACTATCAAAACAAGTATCAAATTTAATAAGTAGTTTTACTTGATGGATTTATTTCTATTCTAGTGGGAAAGTTAAAATTGCTCATTATGTCTACTATGGATTATAATAAAACAAATTAAGTGGTTTTAATTGTGTTTTTTTTTTTAAGTAAAAAAGGGTATTTCCTATTACTGTGCTATTATAGTACAAAAATGCCAAATGTCAACAGTCTACCACATGTTCTGCCAAATTAGCGGAAACTGGAACAGGTGGCAGACTGTGATACTTTTTGTCCACAGTTCTATCTGCCATATGCCCTGCCAAACAGAAACCATAGCAGGTGGAACATTCATGTTCTTATATAACTGTTCTAGAATCCTAATACAATCTAGAAATTGAGAAAATAAAATGAAATTGTAAAACTGTGTCGTCCCAGTACAGAGATCTGAGCGAGAATTGTAGAAGGAACCCATTACAAAGAACTGGAAATTAACCATTAGCACCTGGGGGTATGTCATATGGATATCCGGTGAGAGTGTTTTCCCCGAGCTGGATCACGAAAGGCTTCATGCAGGTCGGGAAGTGCTAGTTAGCAGGTGCATTCGAGGATGCGTTATACAACATGTCGATCTGTTGACTCATGAGGGTGTCCCGGTGGAGTTGGTCCGCCATTTGTCTCCTTAGCTCAAATATGAGCTCTAGCTACTCTGGTATGAAGAGAAGAGGCAAATCAGGGAAGAATTCAGGGATTGCATAGAGCAATGGAGGCGCCAAGATTGGGTGGCTCCCCCGTGCGGTGCCTGTTTCCTCCATTCCAATGCCAATGTCCTCCTCCCTGGTCGTCTCCATTGTTTCCTCACCTTTGTAGTCTCCTTTTCTAGTGGTGTCCTGGGCAGGATCATTTGAGTCAAAGTGGAGGAATTCCCCTGGGAATTCCTCCTCAACGATGCAGGTGGTGCTTTCCATGGCAACCTAGTCACTAATACTCATTGTGTGGTGGTTGGGGAGTTGCAAGTCATCTTGAACTATGAAGAGGAGGGATTCCAAAGGAACCTGGATTGGTTCTTATGGAATCACCTCCTCAACATATGCCATTGGTGGAGTCTTATTCCTCTCTGTGCATTGAGTCTGGGCTATGCACAAGGCTCATTCTTGCTACTGCACCCATCTCTATCGTGCAACATAACTATACCAGACTGGGCCATGCCTCGGCTTACCCTTCTCCCTCGGCATGGCTAGGCCAGGAGGGACGAGAATTCTCTAACTAACTGTGAGGAAGACCCACTGCTCCCAGGTTCCTTTCGCAGAGCAAGCAGAGTGGAAGAGCGTGAGGGAGAAGTGATGCCAAACAGCGTCAAGCACAAGAGTTAACCTTTGGGCTGACATGACTTTTGTACTCGCCCGAGCTCTACAATTAAACCTTGGATCTTCCATAATCGTAACTCGCGAGAGCTATCCTCCAATCCTCTGTGGGCAATAATGGACTCCCTTCATTCAATACTGAAGTGAAGGGTGATGAAATTCCATATTTATGTCTTAAGGCCTGGGTAGGCTACGTGGCCCCCAATTTCCGCATGCCACCCCATCCGAGAAGTGGTTTTAATTGTGTTGATAACTTAAATGTTTCAAATTTATTTCCTTGTAAAATAAAATAACAGTTAACAAAGAACAAAATACGCATGCATTCTTTACACAGTGGGTGTATATATATACATATACACACACACACATTAGGAGCTAGAAACACATAACAAAGATAATAGGATATATATACAATGAAAAATATATACTCTTCTGAAGAGGTACTAAATAAGATATAAAATCAGAATAAGTATCTAGATCTAACAATTTGGCGTCTCTAATCAGTAATTCCCATTTTTCTAGGAGTTGCATATGTACCTCATCTTACCATAATAGACAAAAAGATGACTGAAAACTAATGTCATTATAAAAGACAAACTTGAAATGTAGTTTCCAAATTATATACAAAGTTGAAACTCTCAAACAGTGCAAAATACTAACCAAGGAATCTTGGATCACCAATATGGAACCACTTGTTGCATTGGATCCCAAACCGACCTGTTTTTGTTAGTTTCTTTTTTAAAAATGCCTTTGTGGTTAGCAGTGTGCATCATATAGAGACAGAGAACCAATGAAAATTTTCATGTCAACAACACTACTTAATTTAAATTAGCAATTATATTTAAAAAAAAAAACATTTCCGTGGTCAGTGGTGCATATTGTACATAGATAAGCACCTCGGTGCATTGTCTTATAAATAGCACCATCGATTTTAAAATGGAAATAACATTTTTTTTATATGGAACCCATCATGTATTAAATTTTTCATAGGTCGATGTTGGGTAATAAACAATACTTAGGTACTAGTGGTTTTACAAATTTATAAATCACTCACTCAATATCACAATTTGAAAAATGTTTATGATTTCAGAACGAAACTCTTATGATATATTGGTGTGTATACATATGGTTGATGCACTAGTGTATATGAAGTTACTATCAGCACTGAAATTTTATTTTGTTTAAAAATAGAGGAGGGGAATGACCAGAGATGTACAACACATGAACCGGGGGGGGGTGATGAAAGGAACCTTACTAACAAAATGAAAGCGATACCTCTAGCTTGGACATTTTTCCACCGCAACATTATTCTGTGTTATCTTTAGGTAATTTTTATATTTGATGATTCCTAGCTTTTATTTTTTGAGGGATATTTTGAAAATTCCAAGGGACAAATGAGGGAAAAACCAATACATGCTAGTGGGGATGTCCAAAAAAGTGTAGAAGGAGATGGTAAAAAATGAACCTAATTGGATCGCAAGAGGAGCCATCCCAAAAATGATGTGCATGAGAGGTATGTAATAATTCATTTATTCTTTTATGTACTTCAAATTTAATTATCATCTAAAATACAAATTTTCAATTGTTTTTTTGCAAAAAAGAAAAGAAAAATAGAACCCATCATCACATAGGATAGGATGATGAGGAATAAAAGGGTTGATCATAAAATTTGTGAGTACTCACATTTTTTCCTTAAGATTTAATGTTTTTTGTGATATTTATATTTAAATAATTAATTTACACTTTTCCATGGATGTCTTCTAATACATGCTAACATATGATAGAATCTAGCCCATGAATTGATAGACATTGGGTTAAGTATGGGTTGTGATTATATTTTTAAGTATAGAGGTTTAATTGAAAAAAATGTAAGTATCTATATTGTTTAACATACCTTGTTTTATAGTTATATGGAACATATGTTAAAACATCCACTTTGAAAAGTGGAGGTTGTAGCAGAGGTTTTTAAAATTTTCCAAATCTTGTAACACTAAAAACCTTCAATAAAACCTTTGATACAAGGGTTTTTCCTTGTAGTGATTGATTTTAGATAGATGAACAAATTAATTGTAAAGGATAAATATCCTCTACCCAGAACTCGTGATTTTTTTTTATCAGCTAAGAGTAGAAAATATATTTTCAAAGATATACTTAAGGTCAGGATACCATCAAGTAAGGATAAAATGTGAATACATTCACAATATAGCTTTCTGAACTAGGTATGGGCACTATGAATTTGTAAAGGTACCTTTTGGACTGACAAATGTACCAGCTACCTTCATATGTTTAATGAATGATATATTTAGAAACTACCTAGATAAGTTTGTGATTGTGTTCCATGATGACATTCTTATATATGTTGAGTCAAAGAAAGAGCATGAATAACACTTGAGGTTGGTACTACACCTGCTAAGAGAGCGTAAAAAATTATCAAAGTGGTAGGTAAGATTACAAATAATCCTATTGTCATTTTAATTGATTCAGGAGAAAGTCAAAGTTATGTTTCCCTGGATTCAATTGAAATATTTCATTTCAACAAGAGTAAGAATGAGAAATCATGGTTGGTTCAGTTAGTTATTGTAACCAAAAGGAAAATTAATGAGGTTGTTAAAAAAATTTCAATAGATATGGATTGATTCAAGATTATTATAGATATGAAAATCATACCACTTGGATCATATGATGTCCTCAATGGAATGTATTGGTTGAATATTCATTATGTTGCTTTATATTTCCATAACAAGACTTTAAATTTTCTTTGCGAAGAAGGAAAAAACAAAAAAATAAAAGGAATTCCATGACCCATTTATATTAGGGACATTTCATCCTTACAGATCAAGAGATGCTTGAGTAAAGGATGTCAGTTTTATGCATTTCATGTGGAAAATGTAGCTAAGATAAAATATACAAGTCTTGAGTACTTTCTAGTTGAAGGAGTTTGGAAATGTGTTTGAGAAAACACCAGGTTTACCACCAAAGAGAGATATATATTTCTATATTGATTTAATGCTTGGAGTGACAAGAATATCATATAATCCATACAGAATGAGTACACAATAATTGAAGGAGTTGCAAATGAATTTAGAGGAATTATTAGAGAAGGGTTTCATATTCCCAAGTTTCTAACCTTGGGGAGAACAAGTATTGTTTGTAAAGAACAAAGTTGGGACCTTGAGGTTGTGCATTGATTTTATATAGTTGAATAAATTCATTGTGAAGAACAAATATGTATCTACCTAGAAATGATGATTTTTTGTATTATCTAAGAGGAGAAAAGATCTTTTCTATTAGAGACCTAACCTCCCTAACCCCTCATGTAGGTAGAATAATATAATTCCATGTAATAAAGGCTAATATTAATAAGGCCTAGCAATAAGGAAGAATAAGTCAAATGTAAGAATACTTAATAGAAGCTTCTGTTTCTAGAAGGATCTTCCTCTAGATTGTTCTTTTGGATAGATAGAGTATAAATAGAAGTAGAGGGTATGAGAAATATTGTCTTGTATATTATTGTAATAGAGCTCTTCTTTGTTGGGCGTTTCCCCCTTGAAGAGGAAAGTCAACATTTCTATCAATAATCAAAGTGATCTTTCTCGTGTTATCCTGGTATTATTCTGGTATTGTTCTAATTTCATCATTACTTCTCTTCCATTTCTAGTTAAAATATTTTTGTTTTTCATACTATTTTATATATGGAATACTACAAGTAGTATTAGAGCACCTTCCTTGGCAGAAAATTGTGGGTTAATTTTTTTTCAGGGTAGAGATGTATTCTGACATCTTAAAGCTACAAAGATTTGTCATTACGTGAATAAACCCACGGTTGGGGAGTCATACACGCAAGAAATACAAGTGGTACCTAAGCACACATCTTTTGGCCACCCTTGTAACCCTTGTTAGTACCCCTTTGAGTCATAGCGCATCAAAAACACCTGTATATGGATTGTCCTAGATCTCTTGAAGTCGTCCATAGATAAATCGATCATCCTCCTAACTTCTATAGTGCAATTGAGAACAACACTCAGGAGGATACTCTCTAGTACCTTTATAGTCGGGTAGTACGGCTAAGGGAATGGTCTAGCCACCTTAGTTGGTGCCCTAAGATATTGGGTCGAGTATTATTGTTGGAACTTGCACGTATATCAGAGAGCTATAGAATAGGGAAAACTCTTGTCTATAGAAACCTTGAATATCCTACCCCTAGGGACGGAAATAAAAAAACAGAACAAACACGATTTATTGTCGCAAAATTGTGCCTTCTACATTCTGGTTGCAAAATTACTACACATTTCTTCCTGTTAATTATTTGAGCATTTTGTCACTGTAGTATTATTCCCGTTAGCACACTTATTTGGGAATTGTCCCACTGGGTTCCTCTCTTCACCCTGATTCCAGTGATACCTCTCATTTTTAACACATTTTTTTTNGTAATTTTTATATTTGATGATTCCTAGCTTTTATTTTTTGAGGGATATTTTGAAAATTCCAAGGGACAAATGAGGGAAAAACCAATACATGCTAGTGGGGATGTCCAAAAAAGTGTAGAAGGAGATGGTAAAAAATGAACCTAATTGGATCGCAAGAGGAGCCATCCCAAAAATGATGTGCATGAGAGGTATGTAATAATTCATTTATTCTTTTATGTACTTCAAATTTAATTATCATCTAAAATACAAATTTTCAATTGTTTTTTTGCAAAAAAGAAAAGAAAAATAGAACCCATCATCACATAGGATAGGATGATGAGGAATAAAAGGGTTGATCATAAAATTTGTGAGTACTCACATTTTTTCCTTAAGATTTAATGTTTTTTGTGATATTTATATTTAAATAATTAATTTACACTTTTCCATGGATGTCTTCTAATACATGCTAACATATGATAGAATCTAGCCCATGAATTGATAGAAATTGGGTTAAGTATGGGTTGTGATTATATTTTTAAGTATAGAGGTTTAATTGAAAAAATTGTAAGTATTTATATTGTTTAACTTACATTGTTTTATAGTTATATGGAACATCTGTTAAAACATCCACTTTGAAAAGTGGAGGTTGTATCAGAGGTTTTTAAAATTTTCCAAATTTTGTAACACTAAAAACCTTCAATAAAACCTTTGCTACAAGGATTTTTCCTTGTAGTGATTGATTTTAGATAGATGAACAAAGTAATTGTAAAGGATAAATATCCTCTAACGAGAACTCGTGATTTTTTTTTATCAGCTAAGAGTAGAAAATATATTTTCAAAGATATAGTTAAGGTCAGGATACCATGAAGTAAGGATAAAATATGAATACATTCACAATATAGCTTTCTGAACTAGGTATGGGCACTATGAATTTGTAAAGGTACCTTTTGGAGTGACAAATGTACCAACTACCTTCATATGTTTAATGAATGATATATTTAGAAACTACCTAGATAAGATTGTGATTGTGTTCCATGATGACATTCTTATATATGTTGAGTCAAAGAAAGAGCATGAATAACACTTAAGGTTGGTACTACACATGCTAGGAGAGCGTAAAAAATTATCAAAGTGGAAGGTAAGATTACAAATCATCGTATTGTCATTTTAATTGATTCAGGAGAAAGTCAAAGTTACGTTTCCCCTGATTGAATTGAAATATTTCATTTCAACAAGAGTAAGAATGAGAAATCATGGTTGGCTCAGTTAGTTATTGTAACCAAAAGGAAAATTAATGAGGTTGTTAAAAAAATTTCAATAGATATGGATTGATTCAACATTATTATAGATATGAAAATCATACCACTTGGATCATATGATGTCCTCAATGGAATGTATTGGTTGAATATTCATTATGTTTCTTTATATTTCCATAACAAGACTTTAAATTTTCTTTGCGAAGAAGGAAAGAACAGAAAAATAAAAGGAATTCCATGACCCATTTATATTAGGGACATTTCATCCTTACAGATCAAGAGATGCTTGAGTAAAGGATGTCAGTTTTATGCATCTAATGTGGAAAATGTAGCTAAGAGAAAATATACAAGTCTTGAGTACTTTCTAGTTGAAGGAGTTTGCAAATGTGTTTGAAAAAACACCAGGTTTACCACCAAAGAGAGATATATATTTCTATATTGAATTAATGCTTGGAGTGACAAGAATATCATATAATCCATACAGAATGAGTACGCAATAATTGAAGGAGTTGCAAATGAATTTAGAGGAATTATTAGAGAAGGGTTGCATATTCCCAAGTTTCTAACCTTGGGGAGAACTAGTATTGTTTGTAAAGAACAAAGTTGGGACCTCGAGGTTGTGCATTGATTTTATATAGTTGAATAAATTCATTGTGAAGAACAAATATAATCTACCTAGAAATGATGATTTTTTGTATTAGCTAAGAGGAGAAAAGATCTTTTCTATTAGANATTGGCCTCAAAGATGAAATTTTTGCCCATGTAGTTCAAATATTATTATCATGTGAAATACAAATTTTCAATTGTTTTTTGGCAAAAAAGAAAAGAAAAATAGAACCCATCATCACATAGGATAGGATGATGAGGAATAAAAGGTTTGATCATAAACTTTGTGAGTACTCACTTTTTTTTCCTTAAGATTTCATGTTTGTAGTGATATTTATATTTAAATAATTAATTTACACTTTTCCATGGATGTCTTTTAATACATGCTAACATATGAATAGGATCCAACCCATGGATTGATAGACATTGGGTTAAGTATGGGTTGGGATTATATGTTGAAGTATGGAGGTTTAATCGAAAAAATTGTAAGTATCTATATTGTTTAACTTACCTTGTTTTATAGTTATATGGAACATCTGTTAAAAAATCCACTAAAACATCCTCTTTGAAAAGCGGAGGTTTTTAAAATTTTCCAAGTCTTGTAACACTAAAAACCTTGCAAAAACCTTTTCTACAAGGTTTTTTGCTTGTAGTGATTGATTTTAGATAGATGAACAAAGTAATTATAAAGGATAAATCTCCTCTACCCAGAACTCATGATTTTTTTTTATCAGCTAAGAATAGAAAATATATTTTCAAAGATATACTTAAGGTCAGGATACCATCAAGTAAGGATAAAATATGAACACATTCACAATATAGCTTTCTGAACTAGGTATGGGCACTATGAATTTGTAGAGGTACCATTTGGACTAAAAATGTACCAACTACCTTCATATGTTTAATGAATGGTATATTTAGAAATTACCTAGATAAGTTTGTGATTGTGTTCCATGATGACATTCTTATATATGCCAAGTCAAATAAATATTATGAATAACACTTGAGGTTGGTACTACACGTGCTAAGAGAGAGTAAAAAATTATCAAAGTGGAAGGTAAGATTACAAATCATCCTATTGTCATTTTAATTGATTCGAGAGCAAGTCAAAGTTGTGTTGCCCCTGATTCAATTGAAATATTTCATTTCAACAAGAGTAAGAATGAGAAATCATGGTTGATTCAGTTAGTTATTGGAACCAAAAGGAAAATTAATGAGGTTGTTAAAAAAAAATTCAATAGAAATGGATGGATTCAACACTATTCTAGATATGAAAATCATACCACTTGGATCATATGATGTCCATAGATGATTTTAGGGGCTAAATTTCGCAAATGGGCTAATTTTCCATGGTTTTTCCTAGAAAAAGATTCACCAATTTCGATTTTTTCTAAAAACGATTTGCCCAAATTCCATAGAATAAAATTATTTCACCTTAAAAATCGCCAAAATTTTATAGAAACTATATAAAATCCTTAGAAATTTGAATATTTTTACAAAACTTTCACCAAACATTTTACATTTTGCATATTAACAACTAGTAAGATTAGCCCAGGTTTCTACATTTTAATATAAATTTTCATCGTTTAAATTATCCTTGATGATGTCCTCAATGGAATGTATTGGTTGAATATTCATTATGTTGCTTTATATTTCCATAACAAGACTTTAAATTTTCTTTCCGAAGAAGGAAAGCAGAGAACAATAAAAGGAATTCCATGACCCATTTATATTAGGGACATTTCATCCTTACAGATCAAGAGATGCTTGAGTAAAGGATGTCAATTTTATGCATCTCATGTGGAAAATGTAGCTAAGATAAAATATACAAGTCTTGAGTACTTTCCAATTGAAGGAGTTTGCAGATGTGTTTGAAAAAACACCAGGTTTACCACCAAAGAGAGATATATATTTCTATATTGATTTAATGCTTGGATTTATAGGAATATCAAATAATCCATACAGAATGAGTATGCCATAGTTGAAGGAGCTGCAAATGAATTTAGAGGAATTATTAAAGAAGGGTTTCATATTCCCAAGTTTCTCACCTTGGGGAGAACTAGTATTGTTTATAAAGAACAAAGTTGGGACCTTGAGGTTGTGCATTGATTTTATATAGTTGAATAAATTCATTGTGAAGAACAAATATACTCTACCTAGAAATGATGAATTTTTGTATTAGCTAAGAGGAGAAAATATCTTTTCTATTAGGGACCTAACCTCCCTAACCCCTCATGTAGGTATAATAATATAATTCCATGTAATAAAGGATAATATTAATAAGTCATAGCAATAAGGAAGAATAAGTCAAATGTAAGAAGACTTAATAGAATCTTTCGCTTCTAGAAGGATATACCTCTAGATTGGTCTTTTGGATAGATAGAGTATAAATAGAAGTAGAGGGTATGAAAAATATTGTCTTGGATATTATTGTAATAGAGCTTTGCTTTGTTGGACGTTTCCCCCTCGAAGAGGCAAGTGAACATTGCTATCAGTAATCAAATTTTTCTTTTTGGTGTTATTATGGTATTATTCTGGTATTGTTCTAATTATATCATTACTTCTCTGCCATTTCTAGTTAAAATATTTTTTTTTTTCATACTATTTTATATATGGAATACTACAAGTGGTATCAGATCACCTTCCTCGATAGAAAATTGTGGGTTAAATTTTTTTCAGGGTAGAGACGTATTCTAGCATCTTAAAGCTACAGATATTTGTGATTACGTGCATAAATCCATGGTTGGGAAGTCATACACGCAATAAATACAAGTGGTACCTAAGAACATATCTATTGGCCACCCTTGTAACCCTTGTTGGTACCCCTTCAAGTGGCAGTGCATCAAAAAACACATGTATACGAATCATCCTAGATCTCCTGAAGTCGTCCATAGATAAATCCATCGATCACTTGACTTCTATAGTGCCACTGAGAACAATACTCGGGAAGATACTCTCTAGTACCTGGGTAGTCACGTAGTACGGCTAAGGGCACGGTCTAGCCTCCTTAGTCCTAATATATTGGGTCGAGTACTATTTTTGAACCCCGCACATATATCAAAAAGCTATAGCACAGGGCAAACCCTTGTCTATAGAGACCTTGAATATCCTACCCCTAGGGATGGAAACAAAAAAAATAGAACGGACAAGATATACTGTCGCGCAACTATGCCTTCTACATTCTGGTTGTGAAATTACTACACATTTCTTCCTGTTAAGCATTTTGTCATTTCATCACTACAGTATTATTCTTGTTGGAAAACTTATTTGAGACTTATCCCACTGGGTTCCTCTCTTCGCCATGATTCCAATGAAACCTCTCATTTTTAACACATTTTTCTTTTTGTGGACCCGACCCATCTCTGACACCCTTATTTGGCTCATATCCCTCTGGATCCCCCTTTTCGTCTTGATCACAATGGTACCATTTTTTCTCCTTGGACCCACCCACCCCTCCAGACCCCTTTTGTTTCCCTTATACCATTTTCCTGTTCCTTTGTCCAAATGAGTACCACAAGAGACTAAGAACTTAATGCCTTGATTGTTGACAACCATTAGCATAAGGATGACATCAAGCATCTCAGTGCCAACATTAGATCCATCAATTCAACTATTGACATCCTCAAGGAACAATGTTCCCACATCAAAGACCTCTAGGAACAATGTTCCTACATTAAATACCTCAAATAACACTTCCTCAGTCCTTCCTAGAACCCTTCTTCTTCTAAACAACCATCTTATCAGGATGACCAAGACTCTTCCCATTACCAAGGCCCTCATACTGCCCACTTTTCTTGAGACCTCCACCCTCCTAGAATTGAGGTGAACAAATTTGATGGATCAGATCCTATAGGCTTGGTCACCCAAATGGAACATTATTTCTCTTTTCATGGAATTAATGATGATTTAGCCAAGCTTCGTTATGGTGTCCTACATTTGGATGAAATTCATGCCCATGTTCTCATGTCATGCCCCTAGACTTGGTTGGAAGCTACTCAACAAGCCAAGGAATGCCAACATATTGTGTCCTCCTAGACCCGCAAACCCTCGTTTCCTCCTTGCCCTAAACACACCAATTTTTCCCCTCTTGCAAATCCCCTCAAGATCTAGAAATTAACCAGGGATGAAATGGTTGAATGTCAACTCAAGGGTCCTTTCTATAATTGTGATGACAAATATTTTCTAGGGCACAAGTGTAAGGAATAAAATATTTTTTGGATACGACCGAGGATATTTCTGAAGAAGATGTTGTTGTTCCACCTTTAGAGGAACTCCCACTGCCTTCTGACCTCACCCATCCCTCTGACCACCAAACGTTGACCGGGTGATTTCACTTAATTCCCTCACTAGCTTCTCTGCTCCCCAGACTCTCAAATTAATTGGTTACATCAGAAATAGGAAAGTCATTATCCTTGTGGACAGTGGTAGCACCCATAACTTTATTCATCATCACATTTCCGAAGAAGCCAATTATTACATTCATGCCATCAATAATTTTCAAATCATGATTGTCAATGGTAGTTCCATGAAATGTGGGGGACGATGTGAAAAAGTGTGACTCCAAATTGGTCAGTATTAACTGAAATCCCATATTTTTTCTATAGACATGGGTGGTTGTGAAAATTTTCTTGGTGTTGAATGGTTACTCACTCTAGGCCCCATTCTCATGGATTTTAAGGACTTAACCATGCAATTCCAACATCAAGAACAACAATATAATTTTCAAGGTGTCACCATAGGTTCCCTTGATATCATCAGTTCCCATCGGATGGAAAAGCTCCTCAAAAAAGGTCATTTGGAAATAATATCCCAACTCCACTCGAGTCATGTTGTTGAGACAACTTTTGTGCATCCCGACCTCCAATCTAGCCTCTTCTTCCACCATGTTGTTTTTACCACCCCCCATGAACTTCCCCTTCCCATGGAGTCCATGATAATAACATCCCTCTCATCCTAGGAAATATTCCTCCCAATGTTCATCCTTATCATGAACTACTCAAAGTCGGTGTTATCTGTCCCAATAATAGCCCCTATTCTTCCCCTGTGGTCATGGTACTCAAGAAAGAAGGTACTTGGTGCATGTGTCATGATTTTCGCACCCTCAACAAACTCACAATAAAAAACAAATTCCCCATTCCTGTCATTGATGACCTCTTGGATGAATTGAGTGGTTCTCAATACCTCACAAAATTGGATGTACATTCCATATGAAAGCATAAGACATTCCCAAGACTGCATTTTTCACTCATGAGGGTCATTATGAATTCTTGGTAATGCCCTTTCGATTTTGTAATACTCCTTCCACTTTCCAAAGACTTATGAATCATGTATTTCATCCTTTTCTCCATCATTTTGTATTAGTTTTCTTTGATGATATTCTCATCTATAGTAAAACTTGGCCATCCAATCTCTCCCATGTGAATCAAGTTCTCCATCTACTCTCTAAACATCAACTTTTCCTCAAACAATCTAAATGTTCCTTTGGTGCCTCAGAAGTGGAATGCCTGGTTCATATTTTCGGCAAGGATGGTGTCCAAGTGGATCCTAAGAAAATTTAATCTATGCAAGATTGGCCTCACTGTAAAATGCTTAATATCGTGTGTGGTTTTTTAGGTTTAACAAGCTATTATAGGAATTTTGTTCGGAATTATAGAAATATTTCATCTCTTCTCACTTTCCTCCTTAAAAAGAATGCTTCCACTTGGACTTTAGCTGTAGATCATGCCTTCTAGGCCTTAAAATATTCTATGTGCTCGACCCATGTTCTATCCCTCCCAGACTTCAAAAAGGCATCTGTATTGGAATGTGATTCTTCCAGGAAAGGAATTGGAGCCGTCCTCATGCAAGATGGCATGCCCTTGGCCTTCACTAGAAAAAACAATTCATAGTGACATTTGGGCCAATCCATTTATGAAAAGGAAATGTTATCTATTATGCATGTTGTGTATCTCTGACATCCTTATTTATTGGGTCAACGATTCCAAATCAAAACCGATCATCA
>JZKD02S2049048.1:100048-132026 GCA_000966675.3 Picea glauca
TCGAAAGTGGGTGGTTTGTATTTCTTAAATTATTTATGGTCATGGTTCTTGGTGTGTTTCCTCTTCTTTCTTCTCCTATAGGAATGTGAACTAGTTTTTCTACTAGAAGATTCCTTGGAGTTGTCAGTTTCCTCGCTAGAGGATTCTTTCGTTGAGTGTCTCTTGGCTCCATGTTGGGACTTCTTTGAGGTTCTCTGCCTTGTGTGGCCACTTTCAGGACCATGCTTTTGTATCTCAAGTGGACTTGGAGTCTTCTTAGTATGATGTATGTCCACATGACTGGTTGTTTATCCATGTTGCAGTTGCCTTTGTATATATAATAGGATTTGTAGTAGGACTGTGTTAATTTGAGTTTAGTTTTCCTATTCTTTTATCAGCCTTTCATTATCACCCTTACAACTCTGTAATTCCACCATGAGGTTTCTTATAGTTTCATCCAAATATGGAGGGGTTTCCACCTCCCTCCTCTCATCAGATTCTTCTTCTCTATTGTGGGAGATTTCCCCCAACTCATGGTGTGTCACCATACTTTACATTATAGTTTTCGTGTTGTCCATTGACTTCTTGAGTGTTGATAAAACATTCTATGTTATTAAATCCTCTACTAGTTTATGAACAACATATACAATTTGTAAGGTGAAGTCCTCTTATTTATATGAAACATTAACAACATACAATGCATATTTTCAAAACATCTACTTGACAGTAGAAATTTTCTTTCCTTTATTCAGTGGAGGTTTAGATATGATTCTTATAAATGGGGAAAGATAGGGTGTTACTCCTTAATAGTTTTATAATAGGATTTTATGTGACTCGTTCATGAGCCCAAGCAAGTCGAGTATTGTTTCCATGTTACCAATTTGTAACACACCCGACCCATAAGTACTCTTTTAAGGGATGGGGCATTATAATTTCACTTTCCTTAAACATATCGAACCATATTCCTGGGATATCCATCCTCTTCTACTTGCCACAAGATTTCTAACAACTACCACCATGCTCAAATATGAGCTTTGGATTGGTCATTACACCCTCCCAAATATTTTCTGACATTATGGTTCAAGGGCCACATGGCACCAATGTGGGTTCATCTCACTCATGCCATCCCAATTTCTCTTCAGTCTCGGATTTTCCAAACTGTTGGTTTTCTATTCTCCTCTACCATATGAGTTATTGACCTAGGGTTCATGTATTTCAGGTTTTCAGCAAAGCCTCTAAAACTATTGGCCCTCGTGGTAATGCATAAGGAAACACATTACATGGAGTGCACTGCGTAGTCTCACCCGAGATAGCCTTAAAATGGGTAGTTATAAGACTCAGGTGTTTAAAGCCTAGGATTAATTATGATATAAGGATTTATTATTACAATCCCTATACTACAAATTGTGGTTGCAATCTATTATTACTCACGAGTGTGAATCTATCTTTCGCAGTTTATTTCCCGAACAACACAATCGTATTCCATAACAATGTATTAACCCATTCATTAAGCATAACAATTAATTGCTAAAAGAAAACAAAGATATACATGCATTCATCACATTACACAGATATTACTAGGATACATCCACAAAGATTTGGATCTTAGCTCTTTTATTATGGTAGTTTTGCATCTCCAGCGTCGCATTCTTACAATTCCCTCAGATGGGGAAGATCTATATGAGGCGAACTAGATCGCACCAGGATCCATAGCCTGCGATCTAATCCTTAGATATTCCTTCTCTCCTTTTTTCTTATCTCAACAGCTTACAAAATTGGTTCTTAGCACCATTACATAACACTTCCACTCGTACATAGATACAATAGAACATTACAAAAGATGAACTAATATAAAAGCAAATAAAAGAACTCTATATGATACCTACATATCTCTATTTATATATATCGGGATCTTCAGCCATTTAAAATGTATTACCAAAACCCTAACCCTACTGATGTTAGGTATTCCTCCCATGCACGCATGTTGTTGTTCCTCAAACTGTCGCTTTCCTTGAGCACACTTTCTTGCATGTGCATGTGTTGTGTTACTTTCTAGTTGTTACTTCTATTTCTGCATGCTTTATTTCCCACGATCATCCTTCTTTACACTTCTTCCTGGTGCCAACAGGCCCCCAAAATTGATATGTGAATCGTCACGGGTCACCTAATCCTTCTGAGCTTCTTCGATCTCCTTGGTGATTGTCTGGAACTTTTCCTTGAGCTCTGATTCTTTTGTCAGTGCCTGTGTAGTATTCTCCTTGATGGTGTCTACTACTTGAACTTTCACTTCATCACTGAGAAATCCTTCACATTCAGCCTAGGTCTGTGCTATCTATGTTTTATTCCTTCTTCATGTGCGAGTATTTTTGCTACTCGTTCCTGTAGTGGCTCTATTTGAGCCTGATGCTCCTGTTTCTATGTTTGCGCAGTGATAAGTTCTTCCTGCATATTCTTCATCTCCTACGTCCCTTTGAATCGTTCTAGGATTGGTATGGTATTCTTCCTCTGTTTGAGTTCTTGGATTGTTGCATTGATCCTTTCCTCTTCCTTGTCCCAGTGTTGGACCTGTGGGTCTTCCTCCAACCTTGTCCAAAGTTGCGCTCCTTTATTGAACAATTCAGTTGTTGTGATAACTTGTTGTTCCATCTATTTTGAACGTCATGTGGTCTTTCTATCTATAGCGTGCTACACTCTTTTTAGTCTTGTTTCCTTTTTGTTCTCTTTTTTATTTTAGAATTTATTTATTTTTATTTTTTTTACTACGCGGTGGGTGGTCGATTGTCCTTGTACAGCTTTAGTTGGCTTCCGTTGATCAGTCCTCTGAGGTCTACGCCTGCTAAATCTCTTAACTAGACAACTCCTCTTTCGGTGACTGATTTTACCTCATATGGTCCTAACCAATGCATTTTGAGCTTCCCCGGGTGTTGAAACGACTTGTTGTCATAGAGAAATACTAGATCTCCTTCCTTAAACATTTTTTTATTGATGTGGAGATCGTGCCAAGATTTGTCTCTTTCTTTCTGCACTTGTTGATGGAATCCTACCAGGATTCGGTCTTCCTCCATTGACAATAACTGATTCTGTATTTCCTGTACTGTGCCTCATTCTTTCATCTGTGTGATAGCTACTACGTGTAAGCTGGGTACTAAAAATTATAATGGCACTACTACTTCTCGGCCATAGACTAGCTTGAATGGTGTGTGCCTTGTCAACGTTTTGCATATGGTCCTATACACCCATAATACTGCTGGTACTTTGAGGTCCTAGTCATCTCTATTGACATTACAGATCTTTGTCAGTGCGTTCTCCAGAATTTTGTTGAAGGCTTCTACTATGCCATTTTCCTATCAGTGATACAGTGTGCTCTTATGGTGATGAACTTCAAATGCTTCATTCAACGCGCGGATGGTGTTGTTTATGAAGTGTGTGCCTTGGTCTCTCATCAAAACTCTTGGGTACCCAAATCTAGTGATGACTTGTTCAAACAAGAAGTGTGAAGTTGTCTCTGCGCTACAATATTTTACTGGTGCGGCTTCCGCCCATCTGGTTAGGTATTCTATCATGGTGATAATGTATCTTGCCACTTTTCTTTTGGCTGGTGGGTTAATTGGTCCCACAAAGTTGATTTCCAATTTATCAAATGCCTGTAATGTTACTTGTGCTCGTAGTGGCATCTTGTCCCTTCTGTTGGGTTTTCCTACCCTTTGGCAGACGTCGCATCCCTAGCAGTACTCTTTCAAGTCCCTGTGAATCATTGGCCACCATAGTCCTGCGCGTAGTACCCTCTCCGCGGTAGATTTTCCTGCATAATTCCCTCCTGCGATTCCCTTGTGGGATTCTACTAAAATTCTTGGTCCTTCGTTCTCTAATACGTACCTTTTCAAGATGTTTTTTTCACCCATATTGTATAGGTGTCCTGCGATCAATTGATAGTCAGTTGCACAGACTACCAGGTTGTTCTTCAGTGCGGTGGTATATTCTTGCGGCACAGTACCTATGCTCAAGTACTGGATGATCTCTACGAAGTAGTCATCAGCAATCTGTACTGAGAATAACCGTGCATCCAGAAAGTTGTCTTCTAAATTTGAAGGTTCTTCTCCATTTGTGACCCTAGATAGGTGGTCAGGGCATGCATTCAGTTTCCCTGGTTTAATTATTACTTCAAAATCAAATTCTTGAAATAGAAGTAACCATCGACATATTATCCCCCCAAAAAATAGCTTGTTGAATAGGTATTTCAAGGTTGAGTGATCTGTAAACATCTTAAAGTGTTTTCCCAATAGGTAATGTCTGAACTTCTGCAATTCATAGACCATGGCTAGGCCTTCTCTTTCTGTCATGTTATAATTCTATTCTGAGTCTGATAACTTTCTGATTACGAATGTTGTCGAATGATCCAATTTTCCTGCTCCTGGTTGTGCTAAGATAGATCCCAATGCTATCATTGATGCATCTACATGCACATGGAATGTCTTTTGCCAGTCTATAAATAATAATATTGGTGCAGTAAACATCTTTTCCTTTAGGGTATATAGACTGTGTTGACACTCATCGTTCCATTGATACTTCGTATCCTTCCTTAACAGTTTCTCCATTGGTGTTGTGATCTGCGCATACCCTTTGATGAACTTCCTATAGTATCTTGTGTGCCTTAAGGTTTCTCTTAGCTGTCAGACTATTTTTGGTGCTGGTAAGTTAACAATGACGACGATCTTGGCCAGATCCACTAACAAGCCTTGTTTTCATACTATATGGCCCAATCGTATCCCAAACGATGTTCCAAATATGCATTTCTTGACGTTCAGTGATATATGGCATTGTCTAAATCTCTCTAACACCAGTCGTAGCACTTCCACATGGTTTTTAAATAGACTATAAATTGTAAAGTCATCTAGGTATACTTCGAGGAATTGATGGATGAATTCCTTAAATGCTGCGATGACCACTCTGGAGAATATTGCAGGTGCATTCTTCAGTCCAAATGACATGAATGTGTACTAATAAGATCCCCATTCTGTCACAAACGTGGTCTTGTGTTTGTCCTCTTGTGCTATCTTAATCTGATGGTATCCTGAGAATCCATCAATGAATGAGTAAGCTTCATGTCCCCCCACATTCTCTAACACTTCATTCATGAACAGTGTAGGGAATGGGTTGTGTATGCATGCATCTTTCAACTTCCTCAAGTCGACGCATATCCTGATCCCTCTTCCTTATTTCTTGTCCTGTACTACCATCGGGCTTATCCATTCTAATTCCTTAACTGGTTCAATGATGTCGGCTTCGAGGATCCGATCGATATCATCTTTAAATTTATCTTTATATATGGGGTTCAGTCTATAGGTTCATTGTCTAATAGGTCTCGCTTAAGGTCTGAGTGGTATCTTAATCTCTCCCAGTTATCCAGCTATACCCTTCATCTCTGTAAATGTTGTGGGAAAAAGGTCGCTATATTTGTGCAACAATTCTGTGATGCTTTCTACTGTTTTCTCATCCCATTAGTCTCCAATGCTGGCCATTTATGGGTGGTCCTTCCACATCTCTTCCGCCTTCTACTTCTTCGATCTGAATGTCGCATGGGTCATCTTCATCTGGTGCTTCAACCTGTACATGATAACATGATTGTAGTTCCTTGACTATTTGTTTATTCCTTTGTTTCTCTTCTGTGATAAATTCTATTTCTGGTTCTTTGATGAATATTACTCTTCTGATTCATTTGTTATTTGTGTCTATCTTGGGGTTCTCATTCTCAAATGAGAAATTGATTGTGAAGTTCTGTTGCAATGTCCTCCATGTTGTAGTTCCTTTGCGCAATTCCTGGTCTGTATACCAGTTCATTGATATTCCCTCTAATGTATGTATGAAGTGATGGGGCCATTCCTTTGGTGGTGTCATTTTCCATAGCATTTTTGGCTTCGCCAAGTGTTCTGTTGGTGCCTCTTGTCCTTGGTATTTTGGTTGTTTGTTGTATTCATGTTCTGCACCAAACCTTATATGCAATAGTCGCTTACATTGATACCAGTCTGTAATGGTCTCTTTATGTGCACCCCACCATCTTGCAGGTGTGGCCTTAAGTGCTAACAGTCGTTGGTTTTCTAATACTTCATATTCATATTGTGTCAAGAATGTTTCCAAACAATTTAGTCTGTGGAAACTGGGTGGTTCTCTGATTTTTGTGCCTACCAATCTTACTGCGTGGTCTATTCTTGCACATATTCGCGTGGATACTTCGTGTAGTCTCTGTTGCCAGTTTTCTAAACCAGTGTCTGAGTCTGTTGCACATGAAGTAATGCTCCACCAACTGAGTACCTCGTCTGCAGTTGGGTTTACATAATCCTCATCGCACATAGTTTTTTTGTACAACTGGACGATCTCCTCTAAGTCCAAGCAAGTGGGTTCTATGAACCTCTCCCCTTCCGATAGATCTAGTGATTCTATGACCCAGTATTCTTAGGATTCAAATGTCATTTTCTTGGTTTTCAAATTGATTATGGTATGTTTATCAAATGCCCAATCCAGACCAAGAAGTGCCAGGTAAGGTGTTGTTTTGTACACTATTTCAATAACTTCAAAATATGCTTTAGTGCGTACCCCATCAATATCTATTGTCACTCCTTTCAATCTACCTATTGGTAGGACTCTATGTTGGTTTGCTAGTTTTAATTGGACATTTTAGTATCCCAGTGTTGGCTCTCCCATACATTTACAGGTCTTCTTGGGTATCACATTCACTTTAGATCCTAGGTCTAGTATAATGTCTCCCATGTTGAAATCCCCAATCTTAGCATTTAGTCTAAATTCCCTACTTGTTCTTCTTTTGGTGTGTAGGTGATTGACAGTTTTTTGTTCTAGTTTTTCTTTCATGTTGTTGCTACATTTATCTAGTATGTTTTTCAATATTTTTACAGATGAAGGATCACTTAATACTTTCACGCATGATTGAAAAAATCCTTTGATTGTACTTACTTGTCCCTTGGGATTCATTCTGGATGGCAACATCTCATATTCTGGGGATTCCTTGCATGGTTGCACAGTTGAATTCGATGATGTGTCCTCCTTTTGAAATTATTGTCTGGCTTCCTTAAAGGTCTCCTTTTATTTGGGCGCGTCAAACTGCTTTCGTGGTTCAATGTTCTTCTTTACCCATTGGTTCTGTGCTGGCTCCGGTTGAACTGCATCATTTCCTATTTTCGTTCCTCCACGAGTGACTATATTGATGTTTCTTCCGTCATCCCTATCTTCGGATGAAATCCACTTGACATTCTGATTGTTTTGGTTCCTCTTTCCCTAAATCTTTACTATTAGTGTTGGACATTCTTCTGTATCGTGGTCCGATGCACGTCAATACATACAAGTTATTGGTGGAAGTGGGAATTCTCGTGCATAATGTCCCGGTTGTTGAAAATTGTGACATGTGACTAGTCCTCTACCATGTCTGAAACCTCCTCTCACTTGTCCTCCTCCTCGGTAGCCTACTTGGTCACCTCTCGACGCATTTGTTAGGAGGGAAAAACTCTATATGGCCAAGATAAACCACAACATACGGTATGACTATAGAAATCAACTCAATTCCAACGTATGTTATATAAACTAGTGTGCAAGATAGGAAAGAGGCCTACCTCAATCCAACGTTCGATGATGTTCCACCATTGAGCACTTCGACCCAAAGATTTATACCTGCAACAAGTTCTCAACAAAAAACCAGAGAAATCATATAGTGATAATATAAAGGGGTTAGCACATTAGATAGCATAATCCATTAATAAACATTACAAATATGCCCATGGATAATAATCATATATTTGCACGATACTAATTGGATGGGAAAGGATTATTTCTATTAATAAATGATTAACAGGAGTGACAACATTACATAATTATGTGTCAGCACGGTTCGAAACCAAGAAGTCAGGTTCCTTCCAACTAGGCCTCCACCACTTCAATCCTCCACCAAAGGCAAGCTCATGGAATGGAGACAATGAGGTTCTCTCAACAATAGGGAAAGAGATTGGGGGATGAACACTGTGTTTAGGCTTGAGGAAGAAAGGGATGTAGATTCAATATGCAGTAATTTCTCTAGAGTAACTTTGCTCTTAAAGTTGAATTCTTTCTCCTCTTTTCCATAGATCACAATTGTGCTTTTATATCCTTCAAAATGCAACTGAAGGGATGAGTTAGAACATTACCAGTATATGAAAGGCCAAGGATCAGAGATCTCATGTCGTGACATGGAAACCTGACTTCATTTTTGTATTTTATGGCACAAATCCCAATGTACGTGGGTTGTAGTGGAGAATCCTGTGTATACGCATGCTGTATAGTATATAGGGCACATATATGTGGAAAAATATGTATTTTTGGCTCTGGATTCATAAAAAAGGGATGACAAGTCTACATAGGGAATTGGAAAAAGGCCCTATGTTCAAGATAGCAATGGTGAGGCAAATCTTGCTATAATAGATGCCCCATAATGTGTGAGGTTAGAGGAGTATCTGTGATGGCCGAAGTACATTATAAATAACCTAGGAGTGGAGTGGTAGAGAACCAGCTGGACGAACTCAATTTCTCATTACATTCTATACTGACTTTGTATACATGGATGCCAAGAATACACTGCAAATCCATGTGAAAAATATACCAAATAGGTGTTTGTGGCCATGAATAGGAAAATACAAATGTGGTTACATGCCAAAAGTTGTCATAGTCACGAACAAGGCCCAATGAAACCAGTCTCAAAACAAATATGAAGATATCTATATACCATGGAGTACAATATGATCTCCCATGATCATTGAAGTCATATAGGTACTGGTCCAATGAAAAGGAAGCAACAACTCAAGAAAGTTGCGGCCACATAGTGATGTCTTCAATTCTTCTACACTATCTGCCAAGGGTGCAAGTCTACGTCATTTGAATAAAGGAGTTGAGGTCAAACACAATGAGACATCGTTTGATTACCGGTCATTGAGGTATACTGTTAACAAATGCGAGACAACCTACCAATAATGAACAAAGGTATCAAGGCACTGAGTACATTCCTACAAGTGTGAATAAAGGAGTTGGTATCAAACACTTGAGGAATCCATTGATTAGGACACATTGATGTATTCCTATATTCCAATGGCGAGAGAGATTGCCACTAATGAATACAAGCCTCAAGGTACTCATAAAACTCTAGGTCCCATATGCAGAATAAATGATTTGAAGTCGATCGAAAGAGACCCGATGAAAGGAGAGCATTAAGGCATCTCTCATCAGTCATCACGATGAACAAAGCAGGAGATTCATAATTTGGTGGAGATCAGACGAAGAACATGTTCATGAACCAATGATCCTGTGCATCTTTTGCGTGTGCTAAATGCAAGAGGTACATGAAAATAACCCTTTGAATAGCAGCCAATGATGAAAACTACTGACAAAGGCAAGGAAACAACCAATAAGGATAATGGCATCCAAGACACTGCACGAATCCCAAAGTGTGAATAGATGTCTTTCCGTCGAACACAAGGGAAACCACCTAGTCAACGACCAATGATGAAATGTAGATTGTTGGGTTCAAGGTGACCTACCAATGATGAATGTAGGGCCAGGGTATATGATAAGACCATAGTATCATGTGATTTTGAGACAAATTGAGGGTATGGCCAACATGCAAAGTCAAGATTTTTGAGGAGTGGCTGACACAGGGTGATAGACTTCCTTTGAACAAGAGCATGAGTCATATGGTAGACTTTGACAATGTAGACCCAATGATATAACTATCAGATGCAGGAGGAATCGATAATGTTCTCTATGGGGACTGGAAGAGTAACCAGTCGGTAGATAAAACTCCGTTACGAGATCAACTTCCTAAGGCCATGCTAAACCCAAACTTATGATGATGCAATGACTCAATAACTTTGTGTTGTGTTCAAATGCAACATGAATACTGCCAAATATAATATAGTACTCCCTTCCCGACTGTCTTTTTTTGTTTTTTCATAACAAATGAATGCTATGATATAGAGGAGGAAACGAGTGTCGCAAGTAAGAAAAATTATTTCCAGCAGTGGAACATACTTATGCTCAATGCAAGGAAATGCATGTGGGAGATGGACACTCGGGGTGATGTTCCCTTTAGGGTATTGGGTGTCAAATTGCGAAGGATATAAAAAAGGCTTTGCTTGGTTGAGGATGAAAAAAACTGCTTAGGCAACGATTTATAACACAAAGTGAGAATCGGATAAAGGCTCAATACTGCAAGTAAGGGCATGAGATGCAATCACAACTTAACGCCAAAAAATGTCCCTTTTTATGTCTTTTAGTCTATTTGGTGTGAAAAAGGGGTAAACTTGTGCCAAATAGACGTCTTTTTAGATCCAATTTATGAGTGTGAAAAAGACAAGTTCGCTCGGTGATCTTTTCTATTTTTGGTAACAAGTCGGAAAAGAGATAAACTAAGACTCATGACCTTTCAAATTCAATTTAACGACTGTGAAAGGGACAAATCACTCGACAATATTTTCGATTTTTTAGACGAGTCCGAAAAGAGCTTAACTAAGACTCATTTATGTTGTTCTAATCAACATGTAAAGGGGGAGGCCAAGGCTCGCTTCTCGGTCTTCTGCGGAAAGTTGGTATCTTATGGATAACTGACAAAAGCTTGGGAAAACCCAAAGCTCTCCAAGTCGAGGAGGAGAAAGTGATAACGAAGTATACTATCTCTGTGATGGTTTGAATAATGTGTCTTACTGGAAAAGACATAGGTGGGGGTATGGGATACCCCATCAAGTTGTCCCAATCTAAGAGAACCTTGTCAGGACTGGAGGAAGAGCACTCGGGGGAAGAATAAATATCTCTCGCTCAGAAGGGGAAGGGCCTATAATGTTGATAACGTGGTTGAAAGGCGCATCGCTCTCTTCAGGTAGAGTAGGATTGACTAGATATTGCATTGGTGTGGCCACTTCTTCAATCATAGGTTGAAGAGGATGCATAGTAACGGGGACAAGAGACGCTTCACCCTTGACAAAGGGGGTGAGGTTGGGAGGGGGTCGTGGCAGTGAAACCACCGAGACAATCAAAGGAGAGATGGTGTGAGGAGAAACCAGGGATGCCTCAAAATCTGAAGGGCTTATGGGTGATCCCCACGCTTATGGTATCTCGGCAGTATCCAGACAGAAGCGAGTAAGGTGGATTCCTTCAAAAGTCTTGTAAAGGAATTTAGGCTCACGTCTGAGACATCTAGGCTTCTCAATGCTCCCAACGTCGTCCACAACGGCTGGTGACATGATCTCGACATGACTGACAGGGTTAATAGAGTCTTCTCCTATATGATGAATAGAGGTTGGAGACGTGATGTGGCTATGATTTAGAGTGAAAAGGATGGTGCCCCCAACATAATTGGCAGAGGTTGGGTGAGATATGTCGACATAATTTGTATAAAATGCCAAGCCATCTCTGACATGACTGGCATAGGTTGGTGATGGAGCACCAGTGTGACTGACAGTGACTGGGATAGTGATATATTAAGGCATTTGATTCCAAGGTCCAGGGAAATATTGGTTCTAAAACATTGCAGGCCAGAAAGGATCCTAGTGTACCCCCTGTCCCTTCCCATAAAAGTGGTGGTTTATGCCAAAATGGTCTGAAGAGGTTTGGACAGGCATCGCCACTGAGGTATGTGAAGAGACCAATGTAGGATAAGAATTATTTGAGTGAGGATATATGTTTCCCCCTTGTGAAAGGGTCCCATAAATAAGGTAGCTTGAACCATAAACTTGATTCTCCCCATATGAAGTACCTAGAGGCACTTGAGGGCCTGTCATTGAAAAAGTGTTTGGAGGAACTAACATGGAAGATGGCAGATACGTGGATGGGGAATAATAAGTGGGATAAGTACCCATCTGAGCACTGGCTCTTAGAAGAGAATAGCTAGCATTGGATCCATAAGGGGGAAGATTCCAATATCCCATGGGGGCACGACTCATATCAAACGAAGAAGTAGGTATCGGAGCCATGATGCCCCTAGAACCAATGCTAGGATTCATATATGTGGACCAGGGAGAGGATTTCATGGGTGAAGGCATATGAATAGAAAAATTACTAGAGACCCAAGGCACAAACTGAGTGTTGTAGTTCTGCATACCATTGTGAAAAATGAAAGGATCTGTCCCCATGAAATGAGTAGGCATCATGGATGGGTAGCAGTAAATGAGGGAGAAAAATAAAATCCACTATCCATGATGATGAAACTCAAAAGAGATTCCTAAGGCAAACTAGTAGTCAAATAGCATACCAAAAGTCAAATGGCCAATATGCATGCAAACGAGATAAAGTGGTTGAGTGGCCTCCCTTGCTAAAGAAGGTATGTCTCATCCAAGAGGGACTTGATACTCCCCTCTAAATTTTGGAGGTAACATAATCATTTATAGGGGCCCTTGTGGGCTTAACAACTAGTCGCTTAGATCCCCTTGGAGATGTAATCCTCCATAAAGGATGTGTGTTGTCTGGCCCCTATCTAATCTAGGGTACAAGCAGAATAACCCCTGCAAGTAACCTATGAGATACCTAAGTCAAGAAACTATTAAACCACTATATAACCAATGCACATGCGAGCGGTCATAAGTCTGGATTAACATATGGGTAGGGTAGAAAATCCCAAAACCTTGAAAGCACCGCCTCTCATAGAGGTATGGGCACTAAAAAGATCCCCAAATACGAATAAATCCATAGAAATATCTTTGATGCTAGGCGAGTATCCAGGGGTTATCCCTTCAACTAAATTCGTGTGACCTCATGATTAACTCCGATGTGAGCGGAGCCTCCTGACATTACCAATTATACAATGGACTTCTCAACTCCCTGTCTCAGACACATATGTTGATTTAATTGCCTTGGAGAATTTTACTCACAAAATCCTATTCCAAGGCACTAAATCCTAGACTAGTTTGTGTACCCTAAAAAATAAAATCGTGACTAATCAATTTTCATTTAAAGCATAAATTTTATTGGTCGTGATTACTCAAAAAGGTATGTAAGTGAAACTCATGATGTTATGACTCTGCAAGAAAATAAATATGAATATAATGCAGAGTCTATCTTTAACTTTTTCAATGAATGATATGCATATAAAAAAAGTGCAATTTTCAATTTCAACTCTGCAATTCAGAAGTAAAATGAAATCTTTCACTAAATGCACTAAGCTAACGATAAATATTCAAAAGACAAAAATGCCAAGAAATGTAAAATGCCTATTTTTTTTTTTTTCAATATACTAAAAAAGAAAATGCATGGACTGATAAGCAACCTGATATATAAAATTCTACTGTGTATAAAATCAATAACTCAAGCAGAATACCAAGAAGCCAAGCAAACAACCCAGAGTACAAGGAAAAATCAAAAAATGAAAAAGGAAGAGAAAGACTATGCCCAAAAATTCAACTCCAAACAGGTTTTATGTCGACCCAGAGAATCTCAACAGGAACTACAGAGACCTAAGAAGGCTCAAAAATCATCAAATCCCACCCAACAGTCACTACGGAGAACTAAGAAGGCTCAACAATCATCAAATCCCACCCAACAGTCACTAAGCCAAGCAAACAAGGGAAAATGGTATACGTGATTTTTCAGGAAAACAATGTGTATATACGCAGCTTGCAGTGAGACAACACGCGTGTATACGCAACTGTCAAGGAAAAAGGCACATACAGGCTTTAAAACAAGGCCAGGCAAGGGAAAAAGGATGAGAACTTAGATCTAGAGTGAACAGAATCTATCAAGCAATGATACGGCAAGAAACACAAAGGAAAAAGAGCAATGCATGAAGAAAAAGTACTTCAACCCTTAGAAGGGAGATCTTTCCCCAGTAGATTCACCAATTCTGTTACGAGGGAAAAACTCTATATGGCCAGGGTAAACCACAACAGACAGATATGACTATAGAAATCAACTCAATTCCAATGTATGCTATATAAACTAATGTGCAAGATAGGAAAGAGGCCTAACTCGATCCAATGTTCGATGATGTTCCACCATTGAGCACTTCGACCCAAAGATTTATACCTACAACAAGTTCTCAACAAACAAGCATAACAAGTAGATAGTGATAATATAAAGGGGTTAACACATTAGATAGAATAATCCATTAATAAACATTACAAATATTCCCATGGATAATAATCATATATTTGCACGATACCAATTGGACGAGAAAGGAGTATTTCTATTAATAAATGATTAGCAAAAGTGACAACATTACAGACTTCCGTGTCGGCACGATTCGAAACCAAGAAACTAGGTTCCTTCCAACTTGGCCTCCACCACTTCAATCCTCCACCAAAGGCAAGCTCATAGAATGGAGACAATGAGGTTCTCTCAACAATAGGGAAAGATCTTGGGGGCTTAACACTGTGTTCAGACTTGAGGAACAAAGGAATGTAGACTTAATATGAAGTAATTTCTCTAGAGTAACTTTGCTCTTAAAGTTGAATGCTTTCTCCTCTTTTCCATAGCTCGGAATTGTGATTTTATAGCCTTCAAAATGCAACTGAAGGGCAAAGTTGGAACATTTCCAATATATGGAAGGCCAAGAATCAGAGATCTTCTATCATGACATGGAAACCCAACTTCACTTTTGTATTTTATGGAACAAATCCTGATGTATGCGGGCTGTAGTGGAGCAGCCTGCATATACGCATGTTGTATAGTAGATAGGGTGATTATATGTGGAAAAATATGTATTTTTAGCTATGGATTCATCAAAAAGGGATGACAAGTCTGCATAGGGAAATGAAAAAAGGCCCTCTGTGCAAGATAGCAATGGTGAGGCAAATCTTTCTATAACAATGTTATACTGTGGTTCCTGATTGTACTATGCAATATTGTACTAGGGTTGTGCTAGGTTATACTGCGGTTGCATGTTATTGTATGGTTGTTGCATAGTATTGTACTACTTATGCGCAATATTGTATGGAGCTAGGGCTTGATTGAATTGTGGCGCTTCTTTCCCATTCATCATTTCGGTCTGTACCCTGTATGCATTTGATGTTGTTTCCCGCATCTACTCCATAGTTCTTTGTCATGGCCAACTAACTTACAAAAGGTGCAATATGAATTTTTTGGAACTGTCTGGTATTTCTGCATCATTGTGTAGTGATAAGAGTCGTGACCTAGTTTCTTTCATATTTCACACCATAATCCTCCCTATGGTACCGGATTTGGTGTACTTGTTTCCATAAACTACGCAAATGTTGGGCATTCATTCTTATGGTGCCCTTCCTTCCTGCATGCAGTGCACCAAACGACTTCTCGTTTGTCCTTGTTCTTATTCTGGTTCAACTGAAATGTTAGATTCTTCAAATACTCCTTCAATTCCTCAATAGCTGGGTCCGTCTGTTGGTATTGGTTCTCTTCTATTTGCAAGGTTGCCTTAGAGCCTCTGCCCTAGTCTGAAATTTTTGTTGTCGTAAGGGATATTTTAAGTGTGGGAGTAGTGAGTTGACAAACAGGTGACGATGCTACATCTCTGTCATAAGGTATTTTAGTTTTCCTTTTAGTCGCTTGAATCTCTGGTCAATGTCCCATACAGATTCTCATGGTTTTTGTCTTATCTCGATCATCTCGTTCATGTACTTATCCTCTGAGCTCAACTTCTGGAACTCTTTGATCAGTAGCTTCTTAATGTGTTCTAGTGTCCTCATCATCCCAGGGGCACTGTTTGTGTCTAGACTCATGTACCAGTCTAGTGCACGGTCTCTTAGTGTAATCGCTCGCTGCGCGAGTTTGGTATCTTCATCAGTGATTTGTTTTCCTTCTAGATCTTTGCACAAATGAACAAAAGCTTCTCAGGTTCTTCTGTTTCTTCTCCTCAAAATTCTGGTAATCTGATAGTGGGATCATGTCCTGCCATTCTGAATACTGAACTACTTCCCCCTTCGCGTGGTGTAGATACTTGACTAATATTGCCTGAACTGGCTCCTCCAGTTTTTTCTCCTAGGGTAGATGTGCTTCTTGTTGTCGGAATTCCTTCAAACTTTGGTTGTCTAAAATGTGGTGTTCTCTTTGGTGTATTAGTCGCACATGCGTTTATGGGTTCCAACTGACATTAATATGGATAGGACGGATGGATTCTCCTCCCATTCTTGGGCCTCTCATCTTCCTCTCATACGTTGCGTGCAAGATTTCCTCAATTTGCTCCACATCCCTGAGATTCTCTACCTCTTCCTCATCGCTCACCAAGCCTTCTCTCATGCCTACGAATCTCTTCTTGGTATTCACATTATATTGGTAGGGTACTCTTCTTTGCGTCGTTACTGATGACGCCAAGATCCACTTGAGCTGGTCGTCATCCATCATGATTGGGTCCAAGGGTTTCTCCTCCTCCTTGCCTTTATCCTGACCTCCTTCCATTTATCTTCTCTCTGTCAGTGTTTTCCCCCCTTCCCCCATGCATGCAGGGAAGTTTAGTTGTCTGATTCCATTGTCATTACACCTTTTTTATATATAAGTATCTTAATAGAAGTATACAAGGATTGAATGTACCTTCCTTGAGGTCCATGTATAAATTATTGCTCTACTACGATGTATGACTTCATTGTGTCAACTACAAATTCGGTGATGAAACCTGCCATAATACTGTTAAGCCAAAAGTCTGTTGTGCGGGTGAATTTGTTGTTCACCTGTTTTAACTGCTCAATCTATACCTAAGTCCAATCTAGTTGTCGGATCTGTTTCATCACGTGGTTATCTTTCAACCTTAGTATCCGCTCCTATAGTAGATGTGGAAAATAACAGAAAAATACTTTGTGTAGATCAATAAACATGTATTTATACAGATATTTGTGAGGTGTGATTCTAGGGTTTCTATTGTCCTTTTGGGAAAACTGTAGCTCTTTGGTTCTCACCCAGCCTTCGATTTATTCTTTTGTGGGGTTCCAAGATCTCAACATCCCCTTCTAATGGCTCATTGGTATTCTTGTTTCACTCGTTCTTTTCTCGTTCAATATATCTCATCTACTCAGTCCTCTCTTGTTCCTTCTAACACGACAACGAAACCATTTGTTGGTTTGTTATTCTCCTCTACCATATTAGTTATTGACCTAGGGTTCATGTCTTTCAGGTCTCCAACAAAGCCTCTAAAAATATCGGCCCTCCTGGTAAACCAGAAGGCAACACAGTACACAGAGTGCACTGCGCGGTTTCACCCGAGATAACTTTAAAATGGGTGGATGTAAGACTCAGGTGTTTACAGCCTAGGATTGAGTATGAGATAGGGGTATATTATTACGAACCCTATACTATGAATCGTTATTTCAGTCTACTATTACTCATGGGTGTGCATCTATATTTCGCAGTTTATTTCTTGAACAACACAATCGTATTCCATAACAATGTATTAACTCATTCATTAAGCATATCAATTAACTGCTGGAAGAAAACAAAGATATACATGCATTCATCAAATTACATAGATATTACCAAGGTTCACCTCCTCCTGGGATATGTCCACAAATATTTGTCTCTTGGCTCTTTTATTATGGTAGTTCTGCATCTCCAGCGTCGCGCACTTACAATTCCCTCAGATGGGGAAGATCTGCATGAGGCAAACTAGATCGCACCAGGATACACAGCTTGCGATCTAATCCTTAGATCTTCCTTCTCTCCTTTGTTCTTAGCTCAAAATGTTACAAAATTGGTTCCTAGTAGCATTACATAATGCATCCACTCGTACATAGCTACGATAGAACATTACAAAATCTGAACTAATATAAAAGAGAATTAGAACCCTCTATATGATACATCTGTATCTCTATTTCTATATATCAGGCTCTTCAGCCATTTACAATGTATAACCAAAAACCTAACCCTACCAACTTTAGGTCTTCCACCCATGCACGTGTGTTGTTCTTCCTCTAGTTGTTTCTTTCCTTGAGCACGCTTTCTTGCATACATGCATGTTGTGTTACCTTCCAGCTGTTACTTCCATTTCTACATGCTTTCTTTCCCATGATCATACTTCTTTCCACTTCATCCCAGTGCAAACACCAATGCTGCTTCATCTAGGGTGGAAATCATTCACCATTGAATCCAACGACATAACTTCATTCTTATTTAACACATAGGCTTGAGGGGATTCAACGATCAATGCTTCTACGTTGAACATCCATTTGTCTACATGCATATCCTCCAAAGTCCCAAAGCCATAAAATATTACGACGTGCCTTCGGACTTCGGCCCTTTCAATTTTTCTAAGATACTACACCCAAAACCTATAGAGTTATGAAGACCTGGACACCCGAATGGTTCACCCTCACACTTTCTAGTGTATTAAATGCAGAGGCAAGGACAGGTGGCTCTCGAGTACTCCACCCACTAATAGGCCAAGAAAATAGGTGGAAGCAGGGTGACACATGGCAAGTCATAGAAGACACGTGCCCCATCAGTGGGTGACATGTTTCACATTCTCATGGGCACTTAGGGTTTGCAAAACGTATGAATTGAGGTGACACATCACACATCGAATGTGGGTCCAGGTCATCCTGGTTTACATCAGCATGCCACATCACCCTGGACTGACAACCTTCCAATGCCCCTTAGATATTCACAGTAAGGATATTTCCACATAGATCCATAGATCTACGACCTCCATTACTTCATAACTTTGGCATTCGGGGAATATTCTTTGTAACTTTCTCTTTTCTCCCAGAGTGGTTGGTAATGGGTTGACCATGGTCTAGATCTGATGGTCAAGAACAATCCTATGACATCCTCATATCTATGGATATCGTCACTTCACGAGTTTGACATTCAGGGGTTCCTCTCACTTACAACCTCCTTTCTCCCCAAGTGGTCAATGTTAGACTGACATGGGCGTACATCCAACAACCATGAAATATCCCTAAGCATCCCTAGATCTATGCTTCTCGTTAATCCCTAGCTCCGACATTATGGGGTTTTGGCATTATGACAACTTCATTCTCCCAAAGTAGGACTTCACTGAAGTGTTATACGCCAATATTTCCACCAGATGATCGGATGGTTGGAAGGGTTCTCAATGGAATCCATAGATCCATGTCTTACATTAATTCACAACTCCAATGTTCATGGAATTTGGTACTATGACACATTTCTTTCTCCTGAAGTGGTCAACATCAGATTGACCTTAGCGTAGATCCAACGGCCAAGGAGGATCTTGAATACCCTCGAGTATATGACTCATGTTACTTCATGATCGACAAGTGGGTCAGGGTTTAACAATGGGACAAATTCCATGGTCACGGTTAAGGGAACCACCATATGTCGGTCAACCTTGTAGGTAACCACACCAGCAGGTTCCCTGCGGTTGTTTTCGAGGGTGTAAAGTCATAGAGTCTCGTAGTTTGAAACTCCCAGAGTTCTTAAGCTAGAAAGCATAGCTCCTTTCAGGCCTAGCAAAGTGTTCCAAGTTCCTGATCATATGGATTCTTGGACAAGCCTTGAAGCTACATACTCAACACTTAGCCTCAATTTGGTTAGAATCGTGGACATGAGCTCTCGATCACATAGGTGAAGGGTTTGAAGGAGGCACCCTCCTTCCACAGAGTTCTAACTTAGTTTCCTGCAAAGGGTGAATTGAGAGGTCGATATGACCAAGGTGTTCCAAAAAAGTATGCCCGGAATCCTATATTATGAAATCAATCCTTGGCAATATTTCCATAAGGGTTTCTCAATAAATACAAAAAATGCAGATTTATTCTTAAATTCTTTTAAAGATCCATGTCTAATAGTTCTCCTGCTACTAAGTAGAGGTAAAAAGGAACCATGCAAATAAGAAGTTTACAAAAGAATAATAAGAATTTCTAATGATTTGTCAAACACTATAAAATTTAACCATAAACATAGACATTCAACCATCACTTCCATTCCAATACACAAAGAATGAAAATACTTATCAGAAAACACAATCGTGAAGCAACTTCTAAGAGGGGTGCCTATTTCCACCCAATCATAGGCACAACCAATCTTGAATGGATTTACCACTGGTCACTGCCTAGATATACTATGATGCTCTAAGAGAGGCTCTTTGTTCTTGTTCAACGATAGTCAGGGATGGAGGTTACTCTCCTCCTCCCACGGGAACTTAGCAAACAATTTTCTTTGTACCAAGAAAGGGGGCCTACAACGAGTAATTCCATAGTCACTCATCCTCTCTGCAACCCTTTTTATCATCTTGGATGGAAAACCCCACCCACATCTTCTTGAACCCATAATGAATTTATTTCTCAGTTATCCTTCGAACCATAGGGCTGCAAGCGCTTTCCTCTCTTTGGGATATTAGTCTCTCGACTCCTCTTCCTCATCGACCCACCTCTACCCATGAATCCCTTCCTTTATTTCCTTCATTAGAAATATTTCATGGGTCTGAATCCCTAGCTCATGGTCAGGTCAGGAATCCTTGCAGATGGGTACTCTTCCCATCTCTTGATTAACTGTTGAGGAGGGTTTTCCAAGTACCATCCTAACTAGTAATTCATTTATGGGTCAGAGGAATATTTTGGGTCTATGTCATTAAATCTAGTAAGGTACTGGTCTGGTGGGGTTCATCTCAACCATTTTTTATTCCCCTCACCATATCTCTTATAGCATCATGGTATACCTTGGAAAACCCCCTTCAGTAGTTATGCAACACTATCCATTTTTAATTAATAACAGAAATACATAGATTACCTTTTATAAAAAAAGGGTTCATCAAATCCAACATTCACACATATTCATTCTGCCACAGTCTTTTAGCAAGTTATAGTTATATTTACAACTAGGGGAAATAAGGGTATTAGATATTGTCTCTGAGTAACTGGGTAAATGTTGTGTTATTTATCTCTTTTTTTATGTGTGTGTATGCATATAATGGCTTGTTTAATTAATCCTCAATGTTTATTTAAGTTTCAATTGTTTTTCTTTTGAAATCTCGGTGCAAGGAGTGCACAGTGCTCATGCAAGGAGGCCGAATTGTTACATTTTCATAAGCTCAAGAGAGATTGCATAAGTTTTCACAAAGAAAGCACAAGGAGTGCACCTATACTCGTAGGAGTATAAAATCTCATAGGGGATACTGGTGCAAAGCGTTCACAGAGTCAACACTTCGTTAAGTTTTGAGAAATATCTAAGGAGAGATAGCACAAGCAGTGTGTATAGGATACTTCTTTAAGTTCCAAGACCAATAGGGAAGTGCAAAGTGTGCGCAAAGGTTCACGTATTTTGAGAGAAAATATCAGGAAGGAAGCGCAAGGTGTGCACCAGAAGCTAATTCCTTCAAGCGAAAAAGCTTAAGGAAGATAAATCACTTTTTTTCGAGGTGAATGGACAAGATATGTTTGGGAGAGGTTAGAACCTCGCAAAACGGTTGGATCTAGAGAAGGATCATGGACGTTAACACCTTGAGTCCTTCGAAATTCACTTGTTTGGAAATTTTTCATCATTTGTTGTAAAGGAGGCATAAACCCCGAAGGCCCAAAGCCCCAGAGTGAATATACACCATAGATCACAGGGAGAAGCATGAACCATCAGATCCTCAAGTCGTTCAGAAATTTGACACTCTGAGAAAAGTTGACTATTGTTGTGAAAAGTAAAAAATCCCATGAAGTCCCAAAGTTTGAAGTAAATATGGACCATTGATCATCAGGGACACATGTCCATAGATTATAGATCATTTGGAAGTTCGACAATTCAGAGGATTGTGGGGGAAAAGTGTTCAAGAATGAAAAGACCCAAAGTCCCAAAGTCAGGCGTTAATCCAGGCCATTCATTATTGAGGACACGTAGACTATGGATATCTTCCCTTCACCACTTCAGAGTTCGACGATTCGAGATTCTAGTGGTGATTACGAGTTAAAAGTCCCAAAGCCCATAGTTCCAGAGTAGATCACAGTCGTCAACTATTAGAGAACTGTGGACCATTGTCTGGGAATTCACCAATTTGGCGTTTGGAGGTTTTGAAGCATTGTGTTGGAAGATCTCTTGAATCCCAAAGTTTCAGAGTGCTAGTATGGGAATTCACTAGTTCGGCATTTAGAAGTTTGGGAAGGTGTTACAATTAATGTTGGATTATAGAGAGTGGGGGTGAATCAATAATAGAGAAATTTAAACCATATAATTCAAGTGTTATATCAATGTAGCATTATCATCCAATATTTGCAGAGTAAATAAACAATGAAAAATTGAACAATCATACACATACACAGTACACCAATATTTTTACGTGGAAACCCAAAGTGAGAGAAAACCACAGAATGTTTTTTCTTAAATGTCTTGAAGAATTACATTCATTGGAAGCACCAACTTCCTTTGTTTTCCAGCTGCAAATGGAAGGAGGATCCAACCCCCTAGTTTCTTAGGCTACGACCTTAGGGAAGCTCCAACTCCCCAATTCTTTGGATACAACCAAAAGGAGGATACAACCCCCTGTGTTCTCCAGCTACAAATGGAAGGTGGCTACAACAACCTATCCTTTCCCCATCCAACTTCCCTGACGTAGAAGTATAATGATGGAACCACTATCACACTATCACTGTGAGATATACCACTGTACAATTGTACCAACCTGTACCACTGACTTGCATCCAACCTATACATCTTCCCTGCAATCAATTTGTACTTGGATTGAACATGTATCAACCAAATAAAACAAATATGTGACCTATAGTTCTGGAGCACACGTATGTACGTGCCCTATCTGTTATGCAACCCATGTATGTACACGACCAAACTGTTATGTAGCCTACCTATGCCTTTTGAAAACTAGGGTTTTCTTTCTTATGAAAACTTCTGACCCTATGTAACTTCTTTCACATAGATATGTAACCTTTCACTGTATCCAGACTTTATTTGTACCATGTGCATGCATCCTCATACATAACCTTTACCCAAAAACTCTATATATCTCTCTAGTCATATGCCATAAGTGTGTGTAATCATGAACAAGTATAATAACCCTCGCATGATCTAGACTTCAAACCCTTTTTGATATTCATCCTCTCAATACATCAACCAATATAGGCTCTCAACCATGTACCACAAAAACCCTTAGCCATATGCCAAGAAATTCAATATGTGCCTCAACAAGAAGTATCAATGATAAATATACCAACATTGTATTTTTGTAGATTTGACGTATACAAAATATCCCATGCAACCACTAATCTCTCTAGGGAGAATTCTCAAATCTCCATAACCATTTCTCATGCATACATCAAAATCCAACTATTCATATAAATAAGACATACCTTTTGAACCAATGGATAGATCTGATGTATCTGAGCACTGTATACCTTCCTGGGGGATTGATCTCAAAATCTAGAACCTGTGCATGTTCATATTTTCAAGTTTCCATGGCTTTACCAACATGTACACACCGTAATACACTACCAACACACATATGTATGCACCTTGATACATTTTCAGCCTGCGTATGTACACACCCTAATACATTGATAATGCGTATGCCTTAGTAATTAGGGTTTTTTGTTATTCGTTTTAATTCTAAAACTTCTGTCATCAACCCTTTGTACTACCTCGGACTTTCACAACTTCAAATGTATCAATGAGTTCTTGCAATAAGCCTTACACAACAAAATATATTCAATGTGTTCAAGTGTGATTAAATGAGAGATCATTGTCTCTTATTTATACTTTCATGTAGCATTTCACTTTTCTTATTTTAGGGAGTTCTCCATTAACTTTATTATTTAAATAATTTCTTTTACAAACATGTTGACTTTTTGGGGCTTCTAGATGACTCATGAGGGTTCTCCAACTTCACATGGACATAACTCTCTAACCGTGAGGAGTTATGTGATGTTCCACATACCATCGGAAATGGAATGACATTTAATATACATCTAGAATAGTCTTACCTACAAACATCTCAAAACTCATACCATTATCCATCAAACAAACTTGGGTCCATTACTGAAAGGATTGTGCTACCATAATTCGCTACTAGACTTTCTTCAAGGGTTGACATCAATGACAAACAACCCAATTAATCAACAATATCCCCCTTTGGCATTGATGGAAACACTATGATGTAATACTAAATTCATGTCATGCAACACTAAATTCATATCACTCATGCTCCCCCTGTGACCATCGCTCCCCCTATAGTCATGCCTCTGTGCTCTTCATTTGATAAATCTCTCCCCCTTTTTCATCAATGAAAAGGTATCTTTCCATCCGAGGTTGCTCCCCCTAACTAAATTATCCTTGGGGATACTCCCCCTGACTGAAATCTTCCTGAAACTGATCTCCCGACCTGAACTGTCCTCTTTATGGTGCTTCCTCATGTAAATCTATGACATATAAGATAAGCATTCAAAATCATTCATTTTGGAGTAGAAATTACTTTGAGTCTCTGGCGAAGATACTCAAAGGCTTCTCTTGGAAGAGTCTTTGTAAATATGTTTTCCACTTGTTACTTTGTTCCCACATATTCAACTCCAATGTTGTTCTCTACAACCTGTTCCCATAGAAAGTGATACTTTATTGGAATGTGCTTCATCTTGGAGTGCATCACCGGTTTCTTTGAGATATTGATGGTGCTTGTATTATCATAATAGATTGGAATTGCCTCATCATACTCAATTTGTATATCTATTAGAGTTTGTTTCATCCATAGAACCCATGTACAACATGTTATTGCTGCAATATACTCTACCTCAGATGTAGATAATGATATTGATGAATGTTTCTTGCTTAACCATGATACTAAACACTCACCCAAGTAGAATGTTTCTCCACTGGTGCTTCGTCGATCATCAATGCAACCTTCCCAATCTGCATCTGTGTAGGCAATAAGTGATAGATCCTTTCCTTTTGGATACCATAATCCAAACTATTATGTTCCTTTGAGATATCTGAAAATCATCTTCAATGCTAATACATGTGATTCCTTTGGTGTTGCTTGAAATTGTGTCACCTATCCAAATTCCTGTATTACATATGGTCTAGATTTTGTCACATATAGTAAGATGCCAATCATCGACATGTATTGCCTCTATTCTGTAAACTTTGAATCATCATCTTTTCTCAAATTGCAACTGGTTTGCATAGGAGTGGTGTTTGGTTTGCAATCTTTCATTCCAAACCTCTTTAGAATTTCTCTGATATACGTAGTTTGAGAAATAAAAATTACTTGGTTTCTTTGACGTATCTGAGTACCCATAGTGAAGGATAGTTCTCTGAGTAATGGCATTTCAAATTCATTCTGCATATCCTTTGCAAATTTATGGCTTAACCTATCATCATTGCTTCAAAACATAATATCATCAACATAAAATTCAATTAATAAAATACTATCTTGGGTTACCTTGATGTAGAGGTTGTTGTTTGCACTTCCCTTTATGAACCTTCCCTGTTGTATATATTTATCCAGTCTAGAGTACCATGCTTTAGGAGCCTATTTTATACCATACAAGGCCTTCTTCAATTTACACACATAATCTGCATTCTCTGACAACTTAAATCATTATGGTTGTTCAATGTAGGCTTCTTCTTCAAGTTCTGCATTCAGAAAAGTTGATTTCATGTCCATCTGATACACTTTAATATTCTTGGATCATGCATAAGCTAGGAGAAATCAGATTGCTTCCATTCTGGAAACTAGAGCAAATGTATCTTCAAAGTTGAATCCTTCAAGTTTCAACCTGTGTGTATCCTTTACATACCAATCTAGCTTTGTTCCTTGTAACCTGTCCATCTTCATTCAATTTATTTTTGAATACCCACTTTGTGCCGATCACATTCTTATTCTTTGGTCTTGGAACCAATTCCCAAGTGTCATTCTTCTCTATTTGATCCAATTCTTCATCCATGGACTTATTCCAAAATTCATTGTTGGTCTCTTCAAAACTATTTGTTTCAATTGTAGATGAGACTTCTAGGTGCGTTTGTTCTAGTGAACAAATTCTTCTTCTAGTCTCAAGTCCTTCATCTTTGTTTCCGATAATATGATCTAAAGGATGATTCTATTGTACGCGTTTTCTAGGTGTCTTTGGAGGAACTTGTTGATCTTGCTCTTATACTTCTGTCTGATCCTCTTCATCTTCCCCTTATACTTCTTCTTCATCTTTTGATTCTTCCTCGTAAAGTTGTTCCATTGATTCAGTTTCTTCTTCCTTTAATTCTTTTCTACCTGTTTCATCAATTGTTACATTGATACTTTCCACAAATTTGTTCAAGCTCAGGTTGTAACACTTGTATGCTTTCCTTGTACTTGAGTAACCAACAAGTACTCCTTTGTCCACATGAGAGTTAAACTTTCGCATTCTTCCATATTCTCTTTTGATGTAGTATTTTCTTCCAAAAACTCAAAAGTTCTTCACATTTGTTGTTCTTCCTTTCCACAGCTCGTAGGAATTTTTGTCAGTGTTGTTTATGAGAATTACTCTGTTTTGAATGTGAACTGATGTATGCACTTTTTGTGTCCAAAAGATATCTGTCAATTCAGGATCCATTAACATTGTTCGATCCATTTCTTGTACTGTCATGTTAATTCTTTCAACAACTCCATTCTGTTGAGGCGTCCTAGCAAAATAGAATTGCCTTTTTATTCCATGTCTGTTGCAGTAGTCCATAAATTCCTTTGAAGTCAACTCTCCTCCATTATCAGATCTCAAGAATTTTATTTTTGATTCTATTTCATTTTCAACCATTTCCTTGTAGACCTTGAAGTTTTCAAAAGCTTCTGACTTATTCCTGAGAAAGAAAACTACAGTCATTCTTGTATAATAATCAACTAATAACATAAAGTATTTCTCACCTTTAAAACCCTTTGTTGTAGTTGGTCCAACTAGATCATTATGCACAATTTCCAGTGGCCTTTTCGTTGAATATTCCTTTTATTTGAACCTGGTCTTTGTTTTCTTTCCTCGTTGACAATGCTTGCATAAAGTGTTGGTTGGTTTCGTGATATAGGGAATTTCTCTAACTGTTTCCCTTTTGCCAAATTTGACAAGGTTATAAAAATGTATGTGACCCATTCTTTTGTGCCATAGCCAACTTTCATCTTCCTTTTCTAGGAAACACTTTTCATTTCCAATTTCACTTAATACATATATGTTTCTTGAAGTTCTTGCAGTTGTTGCAATCAATTTTCATAAACATTCTTTTCTTATATCACACTTTAGTGAATCAGAAGTAACTTTATGAACTTGGTCATGTTAATGCTCTGTAAATTCCTAGAGGTTGTTAGGAAAGAAGAAATCTACGAGAGGTAACTTTATCCAACCACTTCGAAACTGGAATCTATCCCTACCAGCTTCAGAGAGGGATCTCTCTATATGATTTAGATGTGTTTTGAACTTAAGATATTAGGCTAGTTAAATAAACAAGATTGAGAAGGTTTGTTGTTTTTGTTGAGTTGGATGAAAGGGCTTTACGCATCCATTGGGCTATGGGGTCTGTGTTATAAAGATAAAAATCTAAACTAGAAAACAAAATATTCTTTTCACAGGGAAGGATAATGCATTCATTGGATTCTTTTAGCAGAAAAATGATGAAAAGCAGAAAATATGAGAATATCAATTAAGGTAAAGAAGCAGTTAAGAATTTCTTTATTGTAATATCAGAAGATAAACATTAAGATCTTTCAAAGTCTGAAATAGGGTATACAAAGATAAATCCTGCAACATGCGTTACTTCTAAAGATTTAGATTAGAAAACAATATGACAACTGAGCAAGAAAACATTCAACATAGAAAAGAAAACATCACCAATGAATAACACACGAGAATCCTGTGAAAACATCTCTTTGTATTAATGGAAGATCTCTTGAAAAAAATTACAATCTTGTAGCTTGCAGGGTGTAAAGATCAACCCTCAATACTTCAAAGTGTGAAGTATTTACAACCAAAATTACAAATGATCCTGTAATTAAAGATCAGGACGTGGCTAATCTAAATTTAGCTAACTAACTTAACAAGATACAAAAAGTCTAGGAAACTGTTTGATGATGTGTCGAAACTTCATGTTGTTTTCTAGGTGAACCGCTGGTGAGGCCTTTGCACGACCTCTTCTGACTGGATAGCTGACTGGGCTTGGACAGCTCATCGACTACTTGATCAGATTGCAAAGCTCTTCCCATTGAAGGTGGTTGGGAATGTTGACTTTGAACAATATACGATATACTTCATCCATCTCCGTGTACTTGGCAAAAGTTGGCTTGGTGATGAAGATGTATTGGATCTCATGCTGTATGATGATGTACAACTATAAAGCATCCAAGAATGCCTTACCAGTGATATTGCCTTGTATTCCTGAGAACTTTGAGCTATCCTTAGCCACAATGGCTAATCTCTTTTTATAATCGGGGAGTGTCATCAATTTATCATTTATAACTCTCATACCAGGAAGGCCTTTCTTTTGCAGAGCTTCGATCTTACTGAAAAATCTTTGTATTCCCGCGTCCATGGTCTGGACCTTTTCCTCCAGCTGTAGCATCAGTCCTCTCTTGTTCAGGACCCTCTTGACCTCGAGGATGGTCTCTGTCCTATATTCAATTTTCAACTCTTCTAGCTCCTCTCTGGTTTTGGAATTTAGAAATTTGATGATCTCAGTAGCTTCTGTGGGCATCTCTCCCAGTTCTGATCCTATCTTCTCGATGGCCTGTTGACTTCTTTGAACCAGCTCATTTTTCTCAAACATGATTTGTATCATCGGCCATATTTCATTCATGGACTTGGTGATGTCCATCCAGACACTTTCTTTAACCTCAGCCAATGTCTTGTCTGCCACTGTTTGCTTCTGAAGTTGTTGCAATTCCTGTTTGAGTTGTTATGAGGTTTGTTTTTCCTTGGAGAAGTTGGTTTGATAAGAATACTTGAGTTCCTAAAGGTTCTCAATCTCCTTTTTTAATCTTCTAATCTCTGTCTCTTGTAAATTCATTTCTTCCATAGATTTAGCTAGTTCAACAGTCTTTTCCAGGGATGTCAGTGGAGTTGTCGAAGGAATTTCTGCAACAGATGCTATGCTCACTCCTTTGAGTGGAAATAAGCTCAGTGGAATGACCTCCATGGGCTTTGACTGCTCCTTCTCTTTTACTAGCTTTTCCAATTCCGCTTCCATTTCTTTCAACAGTGCATTTTGCTCCATGATGAGCTTGAGCATCTCATCCTTCTCCCCTTTTGTCTCTACTATTTCCTTTTCCTGTGGATCTTCCGTTGGAGGCAATTTCAATTATTTCCTCAGAGATGCTATATCGACATTTTTCTTTTTGAGCATCTCCTCGACTGCTTTCACATTCGAGGGATCATATCCAATCCTGAGGACCAGTTCCTCCAATGTCTTAATCCTATTATCCTTGGCAACAGATGATATTTTTTCTAACTTGAACTGCGTCTGGACATTATTTAGGGATACATGTAACTTGGAGGCAGCGGTGGAAGCATGTGCCAATGTGGAGAAAACCATTTCTCCAGTTTGCCTGTGCAGATCCATCTGATCAGCTGGATGCACATCTTTAGCCTGAAATTCAAACGTTGCCCTTTTGTAATCGGTGATTACCTTCGGGTTTGGCACCTGTTCTTGCAGAAATTCCATGTGTATTCTACCCTTCTTAGTGTCGAATGCAGACAACAGTCGGTGTTGTGCAGTGGATGTTTGCTTCCAGAACTGAGCATATGTGCTGTTGTTTAGCGTCTGATTTTTCTTTTTGATCAGATCATACTTTTAAAAAATTCTCAATTTTGGTCCTATTTTGCTCGGCTGGCTCGCTGGTGGAGTATCTGTAGGATTTCTGGGAAGCACTGTAGTCGTGATTTGTTTACTGCTTGTACTAAGGAGTGACCGATCAACCTCCAATGTGGTAGTGGATTGCATTCCCTTTTCACCAGCTGTGTCGGGTGCCGGACTGGTTTTTGGCCTCTTGGTATGTAGTTGAAATTTTTCAGATGATGCTTCAGTGAAAGAAGGTGACACATATTGCCTAGGCCTTTTCTCCTTGGGAGCCTGTGGTGTAGTCATCTATGAGACAACAACCAAGAGGTCCTATTGTTCTGTCTCAACTAGAGTGTTTGGTTCCCATTTTGTCTGGTTGACAAATTTTTCTATCTCAGGCCTGGATGTGTGGACGTATGGGATATTCTTATTTTTGACCCTCATCTCGAAAATTATCCCGCACGGATCATAGTGCCATGCAAAACTAACAAAAAACTTCATTTATTTTAGTAGTCTATCTGCTTCCTCCCTGACACCTCAGTTGTTGTAGATGAAAGACCCAATCTGCCCTTTGATTCTGAGCTGCTGCTTCTTCTTCGGAGACAAAAAATGTATGTCGTCTGAATTTATCATCTGCCTTATGTATTCCAGGGAAAAAATCCTCACGGGTAAATACCTGGGCAATTTATATGGGGCCAACTTGCACCCATAAACTCTGATCTCAGTGTGGTTTTGGTACAGGTACCAATCACCAGTCTTTGTGAGGTCCGAGAGATGTAAAATCCTTTGAATTTCTTCGTTAATTCTAGGTTCAGGTCTATCGCTGAGCATACTCACCACTGGGTGGTAGAACTACTTGATGAATTGCTTGAAACTGAATTCTATAGAGTTATGTCTGAGTATCAAAGTCCACGCTATCACTGCCTATGGCCTCCCATCTTTATCCATCTTCTGCATTGAAAAGGAAAATTTGTCTGCTTGAAAGAACACGAATAGGTAAACCAGTATTGAAGAATACTGGAACATGCCTTATGTGGCGAAGTTGATGAATTGTCTGTGAATTCTATCTTCCAGGAACGTACTATAGTCGAACTGAGTAGTGGGTCTCTCATCGGTGGAAAAAATGGACAAATATCCCAAGATGGGTTCGTCCACCCATTGATCCGAAAAATATCCAAGCAAGGCACATAGTGATGTGATAACCTTGTTTCCCTTTACTGAGAACAGGGAGGAAGGATAAGGCGGGTTTGTAGTGGGGATTTGAGCGGATTGTGGGAGGAAGAGCTCAAAAATCTGAGCTCTTTGGGGGAAAGACAACTTCTGGTAGAGCTATGTGATGATTTCGAGGTTGAAAGGTGAGGGGGACTCAGCTCTGGGTATATGCATCATCTGGTCAATGGTTTCTAATGTGATGAGGAAAATAATTTCTCCGGATGAAGACATAATGGCTCTTTGTTCAAGGATATAATGGGCTTTTCATTTGAGGGAAAATTCGGGAAAGTGGTGGATCTGGGGGAATAGATACAGGGGGAGATTTGATTCCCAGAGACCAATCTCATCACTATGGTCAAGGAAAAACTCCTTGAGCCATGACTGCATGTCCACAAAGTCAAACTCGCATCTGGTGTCTTCAATTAAATGGTCTTTGTCGGCTAGGGGGATCCGGTCGAGGTTGAAAGGGGGTGGGAGGAAAGGATTTTGCTCAACTTTTGTTCTCTTTGATTTTGGCGCCATTGTTGTAGAAATACCTGCAAATCAAACAGTCGTTAGTGGGGATAATGGTAGATTTGGATAGTTGACTATAACCGAGAGAAAATGGGGAAAAAGCTATGGTGCGGTGATATGGTAAATGACGAAGGAATGAAGGGTGAAGTTGGTTTTTGAACAAACAGATACTTGTTGGGGCGCAGGATATAGGTCAGTAGGTTAACAGATAGGTTAGCCAATCATAAATGGCCAATAGGTCATTTAGAGCATGAGATGGCAGGTGACAATGACTGAAGAATACGGTCGGGCGACATGGTTGGAGTCAATTGGGGAGTAACTATGGTGGGAGGATTTGTAATGGGCGAGCAAGGGGAAAGGACTGATAGGGTAGTGAGAAGTGACCTCTAGGAGAAAAACATGGATAATGATGTCATGGGGTGACAAGGTATGTCAGACCTTGCGAAGCGGTGGGAGTTTGACCCAACAAATTCCTGCCACGTAGAGATAAGGGGCCCTCCAGGAAACAATCCATTTCAGACCACCCCCCCCCTCTATTAAAAACAAATCGATCAGGGGGGTCCGAAAAACACCAAGAGCCATTGATCTGAGCACTTTCTTTTCAACTGTA
>JZKD02S2049048.1:144071-188568 GCA_000966675.3 Picea glauca
TTGGTACTATGGCATACAAATTGGAGTTGCCTGCATCTTCACGAGTACACCCAATTTTCCATGTTTCGTGCTTAAAGAAGGTTATAGGTGACAAGATCCCAGTTCAAACTATATTTCCAGAACTTTATGAGGAAGGAAAAATCATATTGGATCCTGAAGCCATCACTGACATAAGAATTCGCCAGATGAGGAATAGATCCATTTCAGAGTATCTCATTAAATGGAGGAATCTACCGGCTGAAGATTCCACTTGGGAAGATGAGTCTTTTATATAGAAGCATCCAGAGTTACTCAAGCGTTGTAGACAACACTTTTCTCAAGGGGAGGGGCATGTTAAGCCCTAATATTGGCTCATTACCCCTTAATTGGGGCATATTATATTAGTAATGTTATTTTATTTATGTCGTCTTTAGGCCATTAGTTGTAGATCTAAATATCTAGCCCATTGGATGTCATCAAAGCCATGTACATCTACATCACTATCATTTTTCAATTTTCCCTTGGTATCATATAACATAGTATTTTGTGCCACACAAACAACTGAATACTCTCTTGACAGTTATTCAGTGCTCCTTTTCAAGTGTCGAAATGTATCTGCTCAACATTATAACTGCATCAGAAATTTTTTCTTGAGTGAATAACATCACATACATTAGAATACCAACAACACTTTCATAGGGAACACATTCCATATCCTCTATTTCTTCCCGTGTCTTTGGAAATTGTTCAACAGTTAGCCTTTTTGCCACGAGAATTGTCACCTATACAGGTTTTCAATAATGCATGTTGAAACATTCTGAAACTATTTCAATATACTTCTTTTGATTCAACCATAGATTTCTATTTGCTTGATCTCTCTTAATATTTATGCCCAAGATGAATTTTATTGCACCGAGATCCTTCATGTCGAAATTGGAGGATAGCTCCTTCTTCACCTCCTTTATTGCATCCATGTTGTTTCCAATCAACAACATGTTGTCTACATACAATGCTACATATATAAAAACCCACCTTCTTCCTTGGAATGTATCGAGTGATCAACTTTAGTTATCACAAATCCCAAACTCGGGATGTATGTGTTGAACTTTTGATACCACATGCTTGGTGATTGGTTTATACCATAAATGGATATTTTCAATATTCACACCAAATATTTCTTGACCCTTACTACAAATCCTTCAGGTTGTTTCATGTAGATTTATTATTCCAAGTCCCCATCAAGGAATGTTGTCTTCACATCCATTTGTTCCATTTATAGATAAAAGTTTTCATCCAAAGACATTAATAATATATTGGAAGTTAATTTTGTAATAGGGGAAAAAATATCACTGAAGTCGACTCATTCAAATTTGGAATATATTTTCTCTACCATTCCAGCGTTGAATTTCTTGACTTGACCTATTGCATTCATATTATTCTTGAATACCCACTTTCTATCAACCCTCTTTCTTCCACTAGGTAATTTGACTAAATCCCGTGTCCCATTGTTATGCATGGATTCCATCTCTTTGACCATGGAATCCTTCTAGAGTCTACCCTATGTCAATTTGACTACCTTTTGAATGGTTTTCTTACTCATTCATACCTTCTTATGATTAGGATCGGTTGTTCCACCTCTTCATCTGATTCAGTCAACTCATTTGAATCATTTTCCTCTTCATTACTTAGTTCAAACCTCACCTTCTCTGGATTATTCTTTTTTTTAAGCACTTCATACTTGGACTTCCTTCCAACTTATCTAAAAAACCACATCTCAATTGTACATTGTTTTCCTTGATGCAGGATCGTAGATATTATATCCTTTCATTCATTCTCTGTATCCAATGAAGATAAATTTGACTTCCTCTTTATCCAACTTGCTCCTCTTTTCCTTGGGAACATTAAAAAATGCATCATATCCAAATACTTTGAGATGTAAAAGTGAAGGATTCTTACCCGACCATACCTCATGTGGATTCATATCGACTAGTGATGACAAAGGAGACATACTCAGAAAATATTTTACAGTGTTGAATGCCTTTTCCTAGAATTCTTGTGCGATCCTAGCACCACTGAGCATGATCCTTGCCATATCCATCAATTTTTTTTTCATTCTTTCAAGAAATCCATTTTTTTATGGGTTATATAGTGTGGTATTATGGTGTGATATGCCACACTACTTACAAACTGGCTCAAAATCCTTTCCAAGGAATTCACCACCAATGTCATTTCTCAATAGCTTAATATTCTTATATGTTTGGTTTTCAAAAAGAGACTTAAAATATTTGAATTTCTTGAAAACGTTTAATTTATTCCTCATTAAATATATCCATGCCTTCCTGGAAAAATTATCTATGAAGGAGACATAATACATGGATCCACCAAGTGAAGGCATTGAAACAGGGCCAAACACATCACTATGAACCAATTCTAGAATCCTCTTTTCCCTTGTCACTCTAGATGGGAACATTGCCCGGCTTTGTTTTCCATATATACATTGTTCACAAAAGTCAAATTCTAAATTACATTCAGGAAAATATTTGACCGCAGATTTGTTATGTATATATCGAAGTCATTTTTCTCTAATGTGTCCCATACTCTCATGCCATAACATGGTTAGGTCGACTTTATGAAGACTTGTCAAGAAAATTTCAATTGACTTGGCCCGATTCAATTTGATTCAATTCGAAGTCAAGTCAAATTCAAGAAAAAAAATGTTGTTGCATACAGTCAAGTCAATAATAGGGTTCCAATCTGAACTCCTTTAATTAATACCATCACACTTATAAAAAAATTTCATGTATCCTTTTGAAATAGAGTGTGCACTCTTGCATCACTCATATTACTAACATATATCAGGTTTCTATCCAAACCCAAAATATGTAGCACACTTGGAAGGGTTCTACTCATCCTATCTTGCAGTATCAGCCAGACTCTTCCCCTTCCAACAATTTTGATTATCGATTCATCCCCTTAGAACACATCTCCTCCTTCATATAATTCATATTCATAGAACCATTCTCTATGTGGTTTCATATGATAGGATTCTCATGAGTTGATCAACCAAACATATTGATTTGACTATCTATTGGTTGACACTAGATACACATATCCCCCTTTATCTAAAGTAGTCTTTCTCTCAGTCGACTGCTTCTCATTGGATTTTGTACTGAATTTCATTTCCTTCGACTTGCAGTCCATTTTATAATTCCCAACTTTACCACATTTCCATCATCTTCTCATTGACTGAACAGGGGATTGAGTTCTACCCTTTGATTTAGAATTTCTACTAGAGAATTTCCCTTTATCTTTGTCAATCCATCGAACTCTCAACATTAAAGCATCCTTTTTTGATCCGTCCATGTTATTCCTTCTCATTTCTTATGATATTAGAGATACAAACATGTATTCTAGTGCTAATGTTGTTGAATTACTCCATATATCCATGTCTAAGCTATCCCAAGTGTCTGGAAAAGAACATAATAGGATAATACATTTATCCTCAGTGATTTTGATATCCATATAATATAACTATCTTATTATGGTATTAAACACCTTTAAATTCTCAGTTACCAAACTTCCATCACTCATCCTCATAAGACATAGTTTATTTCTAAAGAACAACTTGTTTACGATGGATTTCGACTAGTACAAGATTCCCAACTTGTCCCATAGTTCCTTGGTTGAGTCTTCACCTGAGACATTTAGCAACAATGAATCTTCAAGAGACAATTGAATCGTACTAATTTCCCTTCTTTCGAATTTTTCCAATTATTCCCTCAACATACATATCATAATGGATCCTAGACAGATTGATTCCCATTGTTCTTTATCTACAAGGAGATCTTCAATTTTAAGCTTCCAATGCTCAAAATTTTGGCTTCCATTGAATTTTTTTATCTTTATTCTTGAGCTACTTGCCATTCTTTAAGAACATCTTTAAATATATCTGACTTATGACTATTAATGGACCTAGGGTTTAGCTCAAATAAAATGTTTTTAAACCAAGCTCTAATACCACATGTTAGGAAATTATACCTCCACACTAAACCTAACAGAAGAGAGGAAGACAAATTTAAGCTAGAAAACAAATGATAAAGCAAATAGACAGTACACAGATATTTTACCCTGGAAAACCAAACGGGAAAACCAACATTCTTGAGATTATTTATCTCTTGTTTTCTTATTCATTCAGAATAAAATGTTGCATGCCTAACCTTGGTCTACACCTAAGACACAATCAACAACATACCCTCTTTCTTTACACAAGAACAACCATGTAGCCAATTCAGATTTCATCTACATGACCAACAATGTATTGCTAAGGATTAGTAGGAACATATAAGATTGATCATTACAAATTTTAAAGATTAGATAATACAATGTTAAATAATTCCTTATTCATAGGATTTACATTAGGAAAAACCCTAAAGAAAGGTTCTAAAAAATGGATGCATATCTAGGTAGATCATTGGCTACAAATCCTGCGAATATTGGGATGTTGTTATAGTTGAATTCCAGTCAAATTACCCATTGACTACCAATCAACCTTCATTCGGTATTCATTTGGTTGTCACAAAATCATATGTCGAACTCTTGTTTCTTTACCTCTTTGAATTGATTTCAATCACTTCGAATTATACTTTTCTTGGTCAAGCACTTTGACCTTCAAATTTCACTCCCAAACAATCCACCTCCACTAGACTTTCACTGCAAAGAATAAAACAACCCAACATATCCTACAACACTAATGCCAATATCTCATGCAAATGGAATGATTGGTTTTGTTTCAAATACTATGGTCAATCAAGTGGTAATTAAAATGGGAATGTCCATAAATATAGGCAAAATTATGACTACACATTATACTCAACATGCCACAACACTAGTTCTCACCTATGACATACATTTAATCCAATATTTTAATCTAAAAGGTAATCAACAACCTAGATGGAAAACTAATAATAAGAAGAAAAATTATAACTCTAGACGAGGTACCACTAAGAATGATGAGATGAAAAATAGTGTTGGGGGTGAGGAGAGGATGAAGGTCAAATTACCTTGTAATATTTGCAAAGGTAGTCATCTAACTCAATTATGACCCAATATGGAGAACATATAGCAATGGATGGTTCAATAGGAGGTTGTTTCTCTTATAGTACTTAACATCCCTTTTCCTCCACAACAAAAACAATTGGTTTCTCACAATCTTGCACCTCTGTAAGGGGGTAATCAAGAGGCACCTTCATGTGGGAGAATTACCTTGAGTAGAAATATTTTCATGTGTGATGGGGGAGTGAACATACAAACTAATGATTTTAATTATGATGTCATTATAACTAGATAAAATGTTAAGGAGACATCCACATTTCAAACAAATGATACTCTAATATAGAGAGTCTAGACATTGACACAATGCCACACCTTCCTAAGGGTGTATTATGTAGACTACACATAATCCTAACGTTTGATCTGCTCAAAATTACAGTATTGTTGAATATTTTTTTTAGGAACCTTATGCCATGTTTACCTTGATATTAATTTATATATTCACCCCATTGTGTAAGGAAATGTTTAATTGTATTTAAGAGATCAACCCTTTATATTATAGGTTACTTACATTTGACCTTCATTAGGCTACATTGATGCTTCTTCACCGTGCCACTTTATAGATACAAACATATTCATGTGGGATGAATATTTTTATGTGTGTAGTGGATGAGAGAGATTATAAATGCATCATGTCTTTTTCATGTTGGAGATATTTATCCTCCCATGAGATTATTCCTTCTATCACCTTGTTAAAATATTTCAATGTCGGAACTTTTAAACGACATGGAATCATCCATGCCCTTCTAGTAGAACTAGAGGGGGGAGTTGTTACTATTGAGATAGAGGTATTTTATTCTCCTATTAACTATATCTTCTTTGGGATGGGGTTGGATGTATGTGATGACTGTTGTTATTTCCTTATTATCTCACACAATTAAACTTCCTCATCAAGGGAACCAAAAGATAGTCATAATTGATCAATTGTCTTGTTGTATGCTTGATTCTAGTTCAAAAGTTGGGACAAATGTTCCATTCCTAGGTGATTCCAGTATGTCATTTGAAAGTGTTAGTGTTGGTTTTCTTAAGGACTCATCCTTCATGGATACTATTCAATTATTTTTACCTGTTTTTTACTTAGTCATTGCACCTATTTATGTGATCTCAAAAGTCATTGATGCATCTATGGTTCCTTTCCTAATGTCATATTTTGAATATAATTTTGTTTCATCATACACTAATTCATTTAATATTTTTTTATGTTGGAGAAGATCCATGGACCATGTTGTTATAGCAAGATTTTCCTCACCCCATGCAACTTGCTCCGGAGGCCTTTTCCATTTCCCTATGCAGACTTGAAGTCCCCTTTTTCACTTCCCATATATATAAATCATATTTTTCCACATATGCATGTTGTATCAGTTATAAAACATGTGTATACATAGGTTGCACCAGTACATCCTATGTACATCGAGTTTGGTGGTCAAAATGAAAAATTGTGTCAGGTTTCCATGTCATGTCACAAGATCCATGATGCTTGACCTTCCATATACTGGAAACATTCTGACTCGGCCCTTCAGTTCCATTTGAAGGATATAAATGGGCCATATCCAAACCATGGAATAGGAGAGAATTCAAATTTTGAGAGAAAATTTACTCTAGAGAAATTATTCACTTCATATTAAGTCTACATCCCTTTGTCCTTTAAAGTCTGAACACATTGTTCAGCCCCCAAGATCTTCCATCTTTGATGGAGAACCTCATTGTCTCTCTTATATGAGCCTGCCTTTGGAGGAGGATTGAAGCAGTGGAGGCCCAGCTGGAAGGGAATTAGTTTCTCAATTTTGAGATGTGTCGACACAGAATTTTGTCACTCATACACTTTTTTTGATCATATTTTGATAGAAATACTCTTTTCTCATCCAATTAATATCTTGCAAATATTTGAATTGTTATTCCATGGGAATATTTGTTATGGATGTTGATGGATTATGCTATTATATGTGATAACAATATATATTATCACCATATGCTTGCGTATCTTGGTTGTTGAGGACAAGTTGAAGGTATAAATCTTTGAGTCGAGTGCTCAACGATGGTCTTCATCAAACGTTCAGACGAGGTAGGTTATTTAACTTGTCTTGTTAGCATTTCCGTTTATATAGCATACTTGGGATTAGAGTTGATTTCTGAAGTCATTCTGTCTATTATGGTTTACCCCTTTCCATAGAGTGATTTTCCTCGTAAAAAAATTGGCAACCATACTAGGGATTGAATCTTCTATTTTGGGGTTTGGAGTGTTTTTCTCCTTCAATTGCTCTCTGTTATCTTGAGTTTTTGTGTCGTTTGATTGCTTGAAAACCTATTTTCATTTTGAATCTGAGTTTCTTGGACTTATCCTTAATCTGACAGTGTTTTAATACATATACCTGGTTTTTCCCTTGATATACACGTACATACGCGAGATGTCATTCTATAGGGCGTGTACATACATGATTTTTTCTTAAACGGTCGCATACATCAACCTTTTTTGTTTATATTTTGAGTTTGGTGTTTGTTGGGTGAGTTTTTATAGTTGTTGAGTCTTCTTGGGTCTCTGGCATAACTGTTGAGTACCTGCAGAGTGATAGAAAACCTTTCTTCGGTTGAATTTTCGAGCGGTTTTTCTTTCTCATCATCTTCTTCATTGGTTGTCCTTGCATCTTGGTATGAGTGTTTTCTTCTTGGTATCCTTCTTGTATTGTCTCTTTTTTCTTTTAGTAGGGTCTATATATAAATTTTTTATTTAGTCCTTGCATTTTCATTTATTTATATTGAAAATACAAAAAAAAATATTTTTCATTATGGCATTTGATCTTTTGGGTTCTTATTATTGATCTTGATACATGTATGGAACATTGCATCTTATTGAAATTGCAGATTTGAATTGAAAGTTGCATTTTGAAAAGATTATCATCTTTTGAGAATTGAAGTTTAGGACTTAGATTTATGTTCATATTCATTTCTTTTATATGATGAGTCATAACATCATTAGTTTTATGACCACATCTTTTGAGTAAACAAAATCCATTAAAAGTAGCATTGATTAGTTAAAACTGAAACGATTTCATTTTTCAGAGTACACAAACAAGCATAGGATATAGAGCCTTGGAATAGGATTTTGTGAGTAAACTTCTCCAAGGCTATTAAACTCAACATATGTGTCTGAATAAGGGAGTGGTGAAATCCATTGTATAATTAGTGACATCATGAGCCTCCGCTCACACCGAAGTTAAGAACAAGGTCATGCGAAGTTGGTTGCAGAGAAATCCCTCTAATACCTTATTAGAGACATAGATATTTGTAGGATCTATTCATATATGGGGGTCTTGTTAGTACCTTTACCTATCTGAGAAGTGGTTCATTGAAGATTTTGGGCTTTGTTACCCTACCCATATGGTGGACCTAACTTACGAATATTCTCCTTCACATTGGTTATATTTTGGTGTCTTTAGTTTCTTGACATATATAGCCACATACGTTACTCACAGGGGCTATTTTGTAGGTACCATGAGTCAAATAAGGGTCAGACAACACACTACCTTTATGGAGGATTACCTCTCTTGGGGGGTCTGACTGACTGCATTGTTAAGACCATGAGGGCCCTTATAATTGATTTTGATACCTTCAATATTTTAAAGGGAGTCTCAAGCCCCTCTTGAGAAAGGAATACCTACTCTAGTGACGAAGGCCCCTTTTCAGCTACTATATCCTGTTTGTGTGCATTTGGCCTCTTTTTAATTTTGGTGTCCTATTTGATTATTATTTTGCCTTAGGATTTTTTTTATATATCGAGTCTTGAGTCATCATGGAGCCATAACAAATTCATCGTAGGTATCACCATTTGTTGAAATTACCATCACATCTTGAGCATTTTCCTTCTAAAAGGCGTATCAATTGTGGTACACACAACTCCACCTACCAGACTTGTGATCATACAAGTATGAGTACTGAGTAGAGTAAAAAATATACTGGGAGTCCTTCAACTCCCATACCTACCATAGTTAATGGGACTCATTCGAATCCTTCAACCACTTCAGTTGTGGTGTCGAAGTTCCCCGTACTTACTCTTATCCAGCCTATGGATGCTATACAAACCATAGTAACAAAACCTTTTGGTTCCCTTTTTGATATGCTTGGATACAATGCTCAGTCCATTCCTTCAGTCTCTAACCCTTTCTATTTTGGTATACCTAATATAAAATCATAAGTTTCTTCCTCCATTCCAGTGAATAATACTAATCATATTTTTGAACCTGGGGGAATGGATCCTCCGCATATTCCACTCTCGTTTGGTGGAGCTCACATTTGCCAAACAAATCCTATGGTTGGAAGCCATCCTTATTTTCCTCTTGGGTCTAATCCTAGTCTTAATTCTCTTGGATGGAGTAATCAACTGGGTAGACAAGCTGCTATCTATGTTCCTTCCTTTAAACTTTCCTCCTCCACACTGATTCCTACCAACACATTTGGTATGATGAATCCACCTCTATCCTCCGGATTTCCACCTGGAGGGAGTCAGCTTTATACTATGGGAACCCCCCATATTGGAGGTCCTCTAGCTAGGGGAACTATTTTTTACCCTCATTATAACATTACTATAGGAATGGTGCCCAAAAAACCTCTTATGAATCAGTTTGGAGGAGGTTTTTACAATATTGAACAGGGACATGGTGCATACCAGAACCCTGGATGAGTTTTGATCCCTCAACATCAATCTTTGTCGGGAGCATGGGGTAAGATGTCGCAACCCCAAATCCCTTTTCTAGACACTCTCAACTTTCCATATTTGTCAAGATTAATGAATGACCTAGTGCATCATGACCCAACATGGGCCCTTGTCCCCACCAAGATTCCTTCGGATATTGTGAAATTCGATGGAAATATTAGTGAGGATCCTGGCGATTGTGTCACTACTTTTCATCTTTGGTTCTCTTCAAATTCTCATAAGGACGATTCTATTCATTTGAGACTATTTCAATGCACCCTTATGTGGGTTGCAACGAAATGGTACATAGAGCTATCAGGGGGAACATAAACGAATTTTAATCATATGCTTTTAGTCTTTCTCAACCACTTCCAATTGTCGGTTCATTATGATGTCGACATAGAAATTTTGTCGGCCCTCTGCCAAGACAAAGCCACCCATATCTTGGACCATATCCAATACTGGCATAGACAAAAGAGGTTGATCAAATCCTACATTCCTCTAGAGTTCCTGTTGGAATGGTTTCTTAAATCCATATTACCTTATATTTCAAAGGATGTTCCTACATCTGGGGTAACATCTAAAGAGGAAGCTATTTATAAATCACAACAATTATATCTCATACATGCTCAATATAGGATGTTACATGAAATTATTCCTAACACACCAAGGTCAAGCTATGACCCTAGACAAAATCCCGAGCCTCATGCCGATGGCATTATAGGATTTGAAAATACTAAGTCTACAAACTTGGTGAAACACCAGTTGAAGGAGTTGTCTCTAAGCCACTCTACAACAAGACAGGATTCTTATGTGTCCTCCACTCCCACCCAGTCGATGGAATTTCATTATGTATAGTCGTCATCTAACCCAAATGGTAACCAACAACTAGGAGGGAATAGAAAGAAAGGACGTGATAATAATCATAAGGTTGGGTGGAATAATAATAATAATAATGATAACCCCAAGGACAAAGATAATAATGATATATCGAATAACAATGTTGGTGAGGGAAAGAAAGAAAAGAGGAAGGTGAAATTTCCTTACAATCTTTGTACAGACGATCACCTTACCCACTTATTCCCCAAACTTGAGGAATATGCAAGGATCTTATCTAAACCGCCCACTGTGATGACTAATCCATTTCATCATAATAATCACATGGCCTCGAGCTCCTCTAATTCGGGAAATGCATTGAATGGGAATAAAAACCCACCGACACATGAAGGCGACCATCTATGTGTAAATATGGCCAACTCTCAAGTTAATGTAGCCACTTGTTCTTGCAATTATAGTTATTCACGGGTTATTCCAGGTCTAGAGTCTCCCCCGCCTCCGGAAACACCTTTTTAGATCAAATATCTAGAGCCTCTGCATCATATTCTGAAAGGAGTACTAAAACGCTCTACCCACAACCCTAATGCTAGAGATGCCCATAATTATTCAATTGTCGAATATCTGGGTCAAACCCCTTGTGTGATGTCATCTTTTGTTGTTGGGGAAAAACACCCTACAGACTAGCAAATAGAGTTCAGACTTTGCATGCAGATATGACCAAATAGAAAATGATTTTTACCTTCATCCCTAGATTTAAATCCCCTTTTCTTAGTAAATGCATGGAAAGATCAACCTACCTCGTTACTGGTGTTTGATGTCGATCCTCCGTTGTGCTTGATTACTTGTTCGCAATACTCCTTCCAAAGATGACCTGCATTCAAGACGAGCAACAACTATGCATGCATACTACTTATATACTCACGGGTTAGAAATCAAACATAAACTAATCAAACCATAAAAAGTTCATGAATTGGGACGGGAAAAGCATTCTCTTTATTACTTAAAATGAGTCAACTTACAAAAGTTGAGACTGGCCACCTCTCCTTGAACCTAATCCTGGGCTCCTCTTCTTCTGTCCTTCAACTGCTTTGCTTTAAATCTCCTTTGGCATTAGGAAAGGCTAAAGGGTTGGGACAATGGGAAAATGTAAATGGGTAGAGTTTCTTTGCTATATTCTTCCTCCTCCAAATGGTACCCCTACTCCTTCTTTTATAGGCTAGAAGGAGCTAGGTATTTGGACGAACCCTTGGCCATGCATGGCCAGGAGTTTCAGTTAACTCACCCATAGCTTTTTGTTCCATCGGCAACTTTCCTATTTTCATGCTTTTGTTGGTCCATGTGGGCTGTTTTGGGTCAACCAGTGTGTACATGCATGCAGTAATGAGTTAGGGCACATGGGCCTTTATTCAAAAGGATTTTCAAAGAGTTGTTCAACAGTGTTTTGGCAAAGAAGGGATATGAGTTGGCCTGATGGAAGGTAAGCATGTGTGGTGCAATTTAGGGTTATAACAGATGCCCCCTAATGTGTGAGGCCATAAGAGCATTTGATGGCTGAAATACATCACCAATCTTTACTGATGTGTCGAACGATCGAGCCCAAAGATTAGGTTCCGGGAGGTGCCGTCTGCAAAATAACAAATGTCTCACCGAGGCAGGCATACCCATGCTTGGGACAAAAATAGAACCATGGATACCAATCAGATACACTATAGATCCATGTCAAATAACTATAAAGAGTAGTCGCGAACAATACACAGGGGAGCTACACCTGGAAATCAGAAAGATATACATATAGAGTATCCATATTCCAGAAGCTGATTCAACTTGATGGCTGGAGATGAAATCTTCAGAGATCGAGAAACAACTTCAAAATCTTCCAAAACTTGGGTAGGAGTGTAATATGGGTGTGCAACTGCACTACCCAGAGGTCTTCGACGGCACGTTGGTAATGGACTTGATAATCTTGATGATCGGACTGAAGGCTTCACTGATTTCGAACAAGGACTTGATTGGATGTTTAGGATGGTCGGGTATGCGGACAATAGACATATTGCAGAGGGGCCGACTTAGGCTTAGTGAAAAACTTACCTTGGACAATATCACGATAAGTGATGAGACTCAGGCAACATGTATGTTAATCATAAGTCTACGAAGCAGGAGACAACACAGACTCTCCATATGTTTGGAAGAATAACCAAACGGTGGAGGACACAAATTTATATAGTAAGAAAAGGTTCCTAAGTTCATACTACATCCCATAGTCTGATGAACAAATGGATAGATGTGCTTTATCCAAGGGCGACTCATTATGCTGCCAATACAGAAAATACTTTTCCCTTCCTCTTTTTGGGGTATATTTGATTTTTTTGTTCTTTTCGATAATTATGGAAAAAAGAATAAAGGAAGATTACAATACAATGGAGGAACGAGTATTGCAAACATACAAGTTCAAGGCACAAGGACAAGATTGATGTTCTAGTAAAGTGATACTTGGGAAAAATCCTCCGGCGGCCAAAGGTGTTAAGATGCAGAAGCAAATTGTAATAAGGAAGCAAACTGTCACAAGGCTAGTGTATAAGGTATGAAAATGCGGTTAATAAAACACACAATGGTAACGTCCTTCGATGTAAGTTTAACAAGCCCAGAGAAGGTAAGATCAGTGGTTTTTCATATTTAGAGAGTTTGAAAAAACATAAAAGGAGACTCCATTGGGGTACCTTTTTCGAAGATAGTCTAGTCGGTTCGAAAAAGGGGTAAACTAGCACTGATTAGACGTCGATTCAAAACCATTTTAACAAGTGTGACAAGGACAAGATCACTTGGCCATTTTTTCACTTTTAAGGAGTTTGAAGAAATCTTAACTATGGACTCTGTCAGGAATATTCTTCTGGACCAATTTAACGAGTGTGAAAGAATAAGGTCACTCGACGATCTTTTCAATTTTAGGGAGTCTGAAAAGAGCTTAACTATGGACTCTGTGGGGGTTTCTTTTTCGTAAGTTTAGTCCCTCAAGCCCAAAAAAGGGATAACATTATACCTGAGAGTACTCTTCTAAAGAATGAAAGTTCCATAGAGTATACCTTTGTTCATACAGTTGACCGTCCAGACCGAAAAAGGGGTAAACTACTGCCGGACAGATGTGACTTCAAATTTTAGCTTAACGAGCGTGAAAGGCCACAAGATTGCTCGGCAATCTTTTCATGTTTAGAGGGTCTGAAAAGGGCTTAAAAGGAGACCTGTTATTTTTTGGGAGTCCTGAGGGTGAGACAAAGAGTGAAGAAGAATCATGCAAATGAGGCTGAAACTCATATTCAGGAAAGACTATAAGGACTCCCGAGCCTATAGTGTTTTAGAGACGGCATGGACACCATAATGCAACCAGGACCTACCTAGGGCATCCATGTTCTGGTAAGCTCTACCGCCAAGTTGCGACACTTCTAAAGAAGATATGATGGTTCTATGTCACAAACTGATGGGATCGATCCTATAGAAGAGGAAAAAGACAACAACACGCAAAAGTCAGGGTAGTAACCTAACCTATATGCTCAAGTTGATTCTTGGAAAAAATTTCATGGACCGTCAAAATTTTCTCAAAACTCAAAAAAAGTGTCCCAATACCTGATCAAATCCCTCCCATATAACTCATGAATCACTCTAAATGGTTTTTGGTATAAAGAAACTGCTAAGGGAGGCCAAAAAGTTTATAAATAGAAGCTGATAGCTCATTATCACCATTACTGATTTGGAAATTGACTCTGGAGCCAAAAGACCACCTTTGCTAAAAACGGTGATTCTGGGAGCTACAGTGGACGAAACGAACTTCCGCTTGGACCAAGTAAGCAAAAACTCCCTTATCTAGCTATTCAATTATTCAATTTTGAATTTGCTTTCATTTTTTAGGTGGGCGTCGACCTTTAAAAGGGAAGCCCTAGGTACACGCGAGTTGTCTCTAGACAGGCCACGTGTACACTCGGGCAGAGTAAAGGCTGCTCACGTGCACACGTGACTGTCGCCTCTACAGCTCGTGTATACCCCCCTTTTGTAGCAAAAAAAGAACTAAAGGGCAAGTACTGACCCTCCTGAACTTTGTGGTGTTGGCAGGATGTATGTCCAGTGGAGGGAAAGGGAGCATGAAGCAATTAGTGAGTTGGTCACGGGAGATCCAAATGTTGTGGCCATGTTGATGTAATGTGGTTTACTTTAGTTCTTCCCATGTCCATTTATGCGAGTGCAACCAAGGCTATTGAATGCCTTGATTGACTACTGGTACCCTGATGTAGAGGCCTTCATGCTAGAGGGGAAATCACTGGTACCCACCACTGAGGATATCTACTTTTTGACTAGCCTCTCAAGGAGAGGGGAACCAGTCAACTTCAGGACGTTTCCTTTGGGACCGCATAACATAGCGGAACTGATAGCCGAGCACTGTGAGGTTGGGACAAACTGTGTGAGCTCCCAGGTGCCCATCAGTAAGATCACTAGCCTATCGCTGCAGGTGATATTATTACTCATTGGGTGGATTACCGGTTCAACAGCCTTGCATCAGGCATCTCGCGCACAGATGAATTGTGCTATCCAGTGCTTGAATGCATATATTTTTGACTGGAGTACCACACTACTTGAGTGTATGAAGAGGAAATTGACAGATTGTCGACAGCGGACACAAAGGAACTTCGAGTTCGGGACGATTTTGTGTTCATTCTTCTTTGAGAGAGTTCCTAGCTTTAGTCCTCAGGAAGTGGTATGAGGACATCAGGCCTCTTTTCCTGTAGTATGTAGATGGGCAGTATTACTGCTGCGACAGGGTGGTGGAAGGACCAATGAGTCCTTCGATGATGACTTCTTTGCGTGGCTGTCACGGTAGATCACTGTGATCGAGGATTACCCATATGCAGGGATAGATTTTTCTAGAGATCCTGAGATACCCATGCCTCTTGGTGAGGAGCGAGGGGAGATGGGTAAGTCTCCACCTTTGTAGTGTTTTTGTTTGCATATGTAATTTTTATGTCATTTTTGTTATATATATCATTTTTTATATGCCAGAGTATTTGACGGGTATACATTTGTTGCATGCAGATGTGGGACCCGTGCGACTTGTCGATTATGCACAGAATAGGCATCATCCTTGGCTAGAAGTCATAGCTATTGCCATCGGAGGATAAGCAGTAGTAGGGAACCTCTCAGCTAGGGAGGCTGAGAGGGTCCTTAGACGAGTTGAGCAGAACTTCACTGCACTCACTTGCACAGTCCCGATGGCAGAGATAGAGGACCTGCCGCCATCCATGCAGCCTCATGTAGTGGGGGCACCTCGGACATGGGTCCAATTTTTTAGGCATTTATCCCATGCTGTGGACTATTATAACAGGGCCCATAGGCCCTGAACCTACTTAGAATTTTTCCATGCCACGAGCACTTACTTGTATATATTATTTGAGGGCATAAGCCCTGTGGCTCATTATTAGTCCCATTTTTGAGGTGCTTGCATCCATCTATGTACTCTGGTTGTTTTATGATGTTATATATGGTTTTTTGATCTTTTGTGTCTTATGGATCACGTGTGAAAAAATGTATTTACATGCTTATGTCAATGTTCTTTCATATGTGTGCAAGATGCCAATCTAAAATTTGATTAGCTAGAGTATCTGTAATTTGGTTTAATCTCTTAAGAACATGAAAATATGTAATACAATCAAAGTTTCATTCTAAGAGACGTACCCTAAGGAATCATCGGTGTAAAGTTGGATCATGAAATCGGTATACTCTATTTAGCTATGACACAACCAGTTGAGCGTCGAGATAGACCCAGATATGAGAGATACCCAATGACAAGGTGTCACGAAGCAACTCAATAACTTCACTATACTCGACAACATTATTTGTGGTGTCACCTAAGCATATACCTCCGGAAGATAACAACTGGCCCTGAGGTGTAAAGATTACCCAAGCTGTGGAGGCGAGCCTCCGAGAGTGTCGACTAGCACCGTCTTCATACCCAACGAACACCTCAGAATCACTTGAAATCTGCCATATTGACGAAAGATAACATCAATGACACGTCCATAACACTTCAAGGAAACTAAAAAGTAATAGTACAAAGACTATACATATGTTACAAAAAGTTACCCATAGTGACCTGCCTATGAGTAATACTTCTTGAGGTAGAGCCCATTTCTAGGCTCCGCCAAAGCATTCCCTTCAAAATCAACCAAATGATAAGCGCCCTTTTTTAAAACCTCTTTTTTGATGAAGGGTTTGAACCACATGGGTTTGAATTTTCCTGCCCCCTAGGGGTCCTTATCTTGGTCATAGACCAGGACAAGGTCACCTTCAGAGAAAATCCGAGGACGAACGGACCTATCATACTGACACTTGACCTTATGTTTTTGAGTCTCATTGGCCAGGGATGCATCACGACACTGCTCATTGAGCTGCTCAAGGTGTACTAACCATTCTTCAAGTGGAGAAGTATCTGGCAATAATTGTACTGCCAATTTTAGAGATGGGATCTGATATTCGATGGGAAAGACTGCCTCCAACCCATAAACAAGTTGAAAAGGTGAGAAATTGGTTGCAGTCTTAACAGATGTTCGGTAATCCCATAATGCCAAGTATAACATCAAATGCCAATTTGACTTGGCTGAGTTGATAGTTCACTGTAGAATAGTCTTAAGAGTTTTGTTTACAGCTTCCACCTGCCCATTGGATTGGGGGTAGTAGGGTGATGAATGCTCTTGCCATAACCCAAGATTTGATGTTAACTAGGTCATGATTTGGTTCTGAAAGTGACTGCCATGGTCAGTGACAATCTCTCTTAGGACGTCGAACCTTGCTATAATCTGGTTGAATAAAAAGAGAGTTGTAGTCTCTCCATCATCTTTAAACGTTGGCATAGCTTCGACCCACTTAGTGAAGTAGTCGATAGCTACGATGATATAGCGATGCCCCCTTGCTGAGGGGGGTTGCAAGTAGTGCAATCAATCCCCCATTTGGTGAAGGGACCAACTGTGATGACAGGAAATATAGGAGCGGGATGTGCCCTCATCTTCCGAAAAAAGACTTGGCATGGATGGCACTTCTTGACCGATTCTATACAATCTTTGATAAGTGTCGGCCAGAAGTAACCTGCTCGTAGAATCTCTTGGGTTGTTTCCAACCCAGACAAATGACCGCCACAAGCTCCGGTATGGCAATCGTTGAGCACGATGACTGCCTCCTCATGTGTGAGACATCGATGTAAGATGCAGTCTACACCTCTCTGATACAATGTATGATCGAGGATGAGATAATTCTTAGCCTAATGGCATATACGTCGATGCTCATCACGAGAAATAGAAGTGGGGCACTTCAAAGTCTAGAGATAGATAAGTATATCTCCATACCAAGGCTCTAAATATGTGATCAAAAACATATCTCCCCAGATAGGCGATTCTTCAATCACAACGTCACCTGACTTAACCGGAAGTTTTGAAATAAGCTCTGCGAAGACCAATGACTTTTTGGACTTTGCTGAAACAAAGTCTAAGTCAAATTCTTGGAGGATGACTATCCATCTACTAATTTTTCCACCTATAACCTGTCGTGTTAACATGTACTGGAATGGATTCATGACAGCAATGATGGTGGTCTTTCGAAACATAACATAATGATGGAACCGTTGAACAGCATGAACTGCTGCCAACACAAGTTTTTCGATATGCGAATAATTAAGTTCCGGTCCTATGAGGCCTCAGCTCAGGTAATAGATCACGTATTCTGAGAATAAATCATCTTCCTAAACTAAAACCATGCCAATAGTTGACTCAGCCATATATAATAAGAAATCTTTATTATAATTAGGTGGTCGTAACAGAGGCGCAGTTGTGAGGGCGTGTTTTAATGCATCGAAGGAGCATTGAGCGACTTCATCCTAGTAAAAAGGAACATCTTTCTTCAATAGGCGCATAAAGCCCTTGGTGATTTCGGCATAGTTGGTGATGAAGCGTCATAAAAAGTCTGCCTTGCCTTGTAGACTCTGAAGTTGAAGGATTGTACATGAGGGGGGCAATTGAATTATTTCCTCCACCTTGAGAGGATCGACCATGATCCCTGTTGTTGATACGATGAAACCTAACAAACGTCCTGATGTTACGCAAAAGCTGCACTTGTTTGGATTCAAGCGAATCCTAAAGTAGTGACAGCGTTCGAAGATAAGTCTAAGGTGTGTGGGATGATCCGTTCTCTTGCGAGATTGTGATGCTAAATCATCTAGATAGGCCTCGACTATATGCTTGAGATCGTGAAAGGAAAAAGACATGTCCCACTGGAATGTGGCTCCAGCATTTTTAAGACCAAAAGGCATCTTACGATATGCGAATGTACCCCACGGACAAATGAATGTTGTTTTGTGTTGGTCTTTGGGTTTGATTTGGATTTGATTGTATCCCAAAAAACCGTCCATGAAAGAAAAGGCTTCACAACCAGCACATTCATTACTGATCTGGTCGATGAACGGTGTTGGAAAATTATCTTTGGGACATGCCTTGTTCAAATCACAAAAATTGGTACATACACGAATCGTGCCTTGTTTTTTATTGAGCAGCACAGGATTGGACACCCATTGAATCAAATGGATAGGATAAATAAAACCTGCCTTTAGAAATTTCTCAACCTCAATCTTGATGGCTGCTGATTTCTTAGGATTAACTAGATGAAGTTTTTGTCGAATAGGCTTGGCATTACGATACATTGTGATTTCATTTTCAACTTTTTTTGGATCGATACCTGGAATTTCCTCATAAGACCAGGCAAAAACGTCACGGAATTCTTTGAAAAGATCCGTGTAAATTTGAATCTCTTCGAGGGAGAAATCCGCTCCGACGAAGACGTTCTCCACAACGCCAGGGTTTCGGGAGATATTGATTGGTATAGTTTCAGCAATAGTTCCCATATTGCCCTCAACATAAATTTCATGTGTAGCTAAGAGATTAATAGGACACAACTGATCTCCCGTCATGGTCACGGTGAATTCTCCTGCTTCGATTCGGCTTAACTCTGGGAGAAAATATGATCGGTGATAAAGATCTTCCCAAGGTTTGTCCAGACTAGTAATTGCTTCGATTACTGCTTCATCAGAAGGTAAGACTAAGACTAACAAATCAATGTTAGCGAGAGAACCCTGAGCCCAAATAGGCTCTAGGAGTGGATTTGACTCTTGTGCAGGAGTCGGATCAGTGTTAGCTAAAGCTCGCTAGACTAAAGAGTATGTTGCTTCAGTGGTAGACAAGGGCATGGACATGCCTGGGTGCCCTGTCTCATCCATCGTGGCTGATGGGGAAGGAAGAATCCATGGATCCTCGAAGTAAGTCGTGCGGAAAGACGAAACTTGAAAAATCTCAACCTTATGGTGATTAGATATAAATTTGATATCACCCTGCAGAGGTGGGTAATCAAAGGTACCCATCAAAGATGGGCACAAACCAACTCCTACGTTGACAACACCTCGTTGAGGATTATCAATCATCGGGACCGTGGATGCCCCAAAGATGGGTCAGGTCTGGAGAAAGACAATCGATTGATGGTCACTATCCGGCCCTCGTGTAAAAACAACAAGACCCAAAAAACTATAGAAACCACAGCTTGCATAGCATAAGTCCAACTCCATCCTAACAAGAGGTTATAGTCGAGGGGAGCATTGACTACCTCCACTTTGACACACACAGTTTTCCATCCTAACTGAACGAGGAAAGAAGGAACGATGCCATGTGGTCGGAATGAACGACCGTCGAAAGAAGTGAGGAGAGTAGGTGATGGAGACAAAACGGGTTGGCCAATGGCCTTCCAACATGCCAACGACATAACACATGTTGATGCACCCTCATTGACCACCGTGCGGAAGATATTCCATGTAAAAAATTTTGTGGGGTAAGCCACTACTATCTGAAACGCTACGTGGTAAGGAAGACGAGGTTTTAAGTCGGTTGTATCTAACATGATGGTACCCAGATTACTAGTCTTAGTAGAGCCCAATGCGGTTAACAAGGATTTTCTATGAGAAGGGAAACCTTGAAGGACCTCCAAAGTAGACATCACACAAGGGGTTTGTGATAAATATTCCACCACAGAGTAGTTCTAGGTGGCCCTTGCATTTGGGTTATGAGAAGATTTTTAAATGCACCTTTTGGAATGCGCGTCATTGTTTCTCCCAACGTCTTCTCAATATGTAGAGGAAGAGATGGGAGGTCAGCTTCTTTACCCTTCTCAAAAGTGCTTGGTTTACTATAATCGTGAGCTCTAGTCGATATGAAAGAATCACCCCTAACCATATAAACGTTCACAGATGAGGGGTTGTTCGGAGGAAGGCAGTTTTCTTGGCTGCCCCCTTCCGTACTTGCAGAGGCTTGAGTTAAATTTTTCCCATGTTGAAAGGGATTAGTCAACACTACCTGTTGTTGCTGTGTGACAAACTTTTGGGTCTCTGCAAGTCGAGGACATAAATGGGTTGGGTGGTCTTCTGCACACAAGTTGCATGGATACCTCGCCTTCCATTTTTCAGTGTTGTCCCTGCCAGCATTATCGTTGGGTTTTTTATCCCCCTTACCTTTCTTTTGTTGTTTTTTCTTCCCTTCAAGATGCTAGGTGGCCTTTGGGTTAGTCGACTGCACTATGTGTACTTCCGACGTTTGGGTAGGGGGAGCAGCCAAAGTAGTAGTTTGGCTGGTCATTGTGTGTTGTATGGATAACTATTGCAACAGATTTGTCAATTGCTCAGCGGGCTTGGTTTGTACTGAACCGACAATACCATCGGCGTGTGGTCCATCTCTCTGTCTAGTTTTATCCAGTATTGAATGTGGTGCATCTAGCAAGATGTTGTATAATAAACCAGACTGAGAATAGATGAGCTCAAACTGTTGAGCCCTCATGATGGCGTCTTCTTCAGAGAAAACTCCGGATGTCACGACGTCTTTGGATAACTGCGGGACCAAAGACTTAAGGAACCACTCAAGAAGGAATGCTGGTGGGATTGGTACTTTGATTAAACTCTTCCGGCGTCTCCATTCTTGGATGTGATCAGAGATATGGTCCGCTATTGTCTGATTGAAATTAGCGAACAGCTCTGTGCCAGCGTCGTATCTCACAGGTAACTGGAAATGGTTAAGGAAATCCATCGCCAATTCACCAAAAGAAGAGTATCTTGATAAATCGAGCTCAATGTACCATTTCGTGGCACTCCCAATGAGAGTACATTGAAACAATCGTAACTGTACGGAATCATCTTTCAATGAGTTAGATGAGCACCAAAGATGAAAGGTAGTCACATGATCTCCTAGATCTTCATTAGGCTTGGCTTCAAACTTTGGAATGTCCGAAGGCAACTTCGTCGGCATAGGAGGCCAACGCGGATCATGACAAATAAGGTCATTCAACAACCTTGTCAAATCTAGCAAGTGTAAAGTTGCCAAGAATGGTAGTTTGGGTTGTTGCCGATAACCTGGGAAAAAGGGTCCTGGAGTTTGACTGGCACCAAGTTGCCAGGAAAAGTTTGGCTGCTGGCCCAGATTCTGGTAGAAACCATGGCCCTGGCCAGTGTAAGGATTTTGCAAATGTGGAGACATCATCGGCTGATTTCCCAAATAGGACATAGATTGTTGGGCATGCATTGTATTCGAAGGACTTTGGGAAGGATTACCCCATGCCGGTCTCGTGGGGATAGGCATAGTAGTTTGTCCAAGGTTCCATTGATTGTGGAAAGAATTACCCCAGATCGACATTCCGGAGGAGGGAACGGATCCTTGCCCTGAATTCCAAGTTCCTACTAGGTTTTCCCCCTGTGCAGGAATAGTACTCTGTCCAGGAGTAGATTGTCCAAAAATGGGGTTGCCCCCAGTCGGGAAAGCGACTAATGAGAAGGTGTTGTTACCAAACGTTCTGTTCCAAGAAAACAGTGTCGAACCTACTGGCATACTATGCGAAGGTGGTCCTTGACTCCTCGCTCCAAATAAACTATTGTGTGTAGGTTGCCCGATGGATTGTTGATGCGAACCACCGAGTGAAGGGGACAAAGGAGGGATATGACCTCCTGCATAAGGAAAAGCATTAAAAGGGATAGGAGTGCCCCCCATGTGACCTTCTAGATTAGCGCTAGAGCTCCCTACCCCCATACCCAAAGTCTGCAAAGTGGAGTAGGAAAGTACAGGACTTGTACCCGAACTAGGCATACCATATGAGAACGAAGGGCATGTCACACTAGGTGTGAAAGGGGTTGTGGTTGCCGCCAAAGATGGGTTCAGACCACTATGAGAAGTGGTTGTGGTCGAGACCATGGTGGCTCGAACCGATGACGGTAATTTAGGATATGACGTCTCTCCTATGGTGACAATTGTGGTGGGAATCGAAGAATTCCCAGAAGGAGTAACAACATTTGTTTCCATTGTTGTGTGTGACACTGTCTAGCGCTCGTAAAATTGAATTGGTACAATGAAAGGTGCCAAGAGATCAGTGGTTGGGGTTTCAACCAAGTCAAGAGCGGTTGCTTCAAGGTCCAAAATGGTCGATTCCTCCGGGGTTTTTTCAGGAACAATGGTTTGTAACCATGTCGCTTCAAAAGACCCTTGTTGGTCTAGCTTCTGCCTTAATGGTGGTGGGGGTGGCTCCAGTGTAACCGGCAGCAGGACAAGAAGCCTTCGTGACCGATGGAGCTCGAGATCCTCCACTGTGTGAGAAGATCCAAGACACTCTAAGGTAGTCTAAACACTCAAAAGTAACACACACTAAGAAAAAAGTCCCTAGAAGATAAGGCAAGCAAACACTAAATTAATTGGAAGAACAGTTACAACAACCAACACTAGAGCAGCTTACCGGTGCAAGTGAAACTCGAACACAGAAGCACCCTTGGGGTATACTCTGCAAATCATGGCCCGATGTCTGTCCTAGGTACCACGGTATACCCCTGCAGTCACCTATGTATGTCCCTAACAAAGATTGGCAACTAGGTTGTCAGCACGCGAACAATCACCAGGCAGGTACAGTCGAAAGTCGAGTAGACCACAATGAGCAGGGTATCGAGGCCGAAACCTGTCAAGGGTATTGAGAGAAAATGGTCAAAAAGATAATTGAGGACCTTGAATGGATTCTATACACATGAAGCCCCATGGAAAATGCAAATGACGGAATCCAAAAACAAGCCCTCTATATGTGTTCTCCACTACGATTGGTCCGGCTTTGGAGGGGTTATCTCCGCTACCTTTTTGCACACAACCTCATGTTTATCCCCTGTGTTAGAGGGGGGTCCCGGATAACTTCCACGAAAATGGACTTAGACACTCCTTATCTCAGACTCCAATGTTTGATTTTAAATGGCCTTGAAGAGTTTCCTCTCCAACCTAATCCAAGGCCCTAGTCCTGAACTAGTTTGTGAACCTTACAAACATAAAAGTCTATTAGATTTTAAATTTAGCGTTAATTTTACGGAATTTTCTTATGTCAAGGGGTATGAGGGTGAAATTGATGATGTGTAATAGACGAAAGCAAAAAATGAATAAAAAAACTAGAAACAAAACTTTTACTGAATGCAAAATTTCAACAACTTTTCAAAAAAAAGATTGTTAACTTTTCTAATATTTTGGACAATAGACTCAAAGGAATTTCACTCGACTACGAGCTACTTATGATCTAAGTGAATTGCAAAAACTTATGAAATGAAAGAATTTTCCCTAGCTAATGATGCAGAAACACACTCTTCAACCAAAGAAGAAAATGAAAAGAGAATTTTTTTTTTTTATTTAAGTGCTAGTAAAGCAAGAAAGGGAAAATACCAACAAGCAAAAAACCAAGAAAAACAATTCTATCCTAAATTGCAGATCACAAAGAATCAGATTAAAAAATCATACAATAGCAATTGTAAAAACAATGACTCTCACACTTGTCTAAAAAACGTAATTTTATTTTTTATTTTTCTAACAATGTTTTACATGAGAAAAAGCAAGCTAAGGGTAAGACTAATCCTAAGCTACTGACTGCTCACTCAGAGATTCAAACACCTGAGTGGAATAATTCTTACCAAAGGAAAGGATGGATGCCTTACCCTCAACAACAAATATCCTGAACAAGCACGCGACTGTTACTTAAACAACATGCGTTCAAACGTGCGTTGAACAGAGACAGAGGGCGTGTACATGCGGGCTAACCTTGTACAGGCCGTGTGTATATCTAAACTCTAAGAAAAAATGAAAACAGACAGACCAAACCAGGAAGAGACCACTGATATGGATAACCAGGATCCCTTGAAGGCTTGGATACTCTTTCTAATAGGAAAACAAATAACACAAGGAAAAAAAACAATAAGGCAAAAACAATCTGAGATAGGACTGTTAGCAAACAAGACTTAGAAAGAATTCCATAAAACCCCCTGAGAATGTGTGGTTCTGACAGGGAAGAGGAGGACTGCCTCTGAGTTTCTCTGAACTCCTACACGCTATTGCTACATCTACAACTAGCGTTCACATGTGGGATATAAGAGGATAGGGTGTGGGTACATGCGTGCAGGCCTTGTGCAGGCCTTGTGTACCTCTGTGGGTCCCAAAAAACACAGTCAAGCAAAATTCAGGGAAAGCTGGTATGGAAAACTAGAATCCCTGCTAGCTCAGACTTTACAGAAATGAAAAGACAAGACAGGCAAGAAAAAATAGTCTTTAAACTACCCAAAAACTAAATAAAATTCTAGGAACCCTAAAGAGCTTCTCCCCAGTATGGTCGCCAATTCTGTTGTTGGGGAAAAACACCCTACGGACTAGCAAATAGAGTTTAGACTTTGCATGCAGATATGACCGAATAGAAATTGTTTTTTACCTTCATCCCTAGATTTAAATCCCCTTTTCTTAGTAAATTCATGGAAAGATCAACCTACCTCGTTACCGGCGTTTGATGTCGATCCTCCGTTGTGCTTGATTACTTGTTTGAAATACTCCTTCCAAAGATGACCTGCATTCAAGACGAGCAACAACTATGCATGCATACTACTTATATACTCACGGGTTAGAAATCAAACATAAACTAATCAAACAATAAAAAGTTCATGAATTGGGACGGGAAAATCATTCTCTTTATTACTTAAAATGAGTCAACTTACAAAAGTTGAGACTGGCCACCGCTCCCTGAACCTGATCCTGGGCTCCTCTTCTTCTATCCTTCAACTGCTTTGCTTTAAATATCCTTTGGCATTAGGAAATTCTAAAGGGTTGGGACAATGGGAATATGTAAGTGGGCAGAGTTTCTTTGCTATATTCTTCCTCCTCCAAATGGTACCCCTACCCCTTCTTTTATAGGCTAGAAGGAGATAGGTATTTGGACGAACCCTTGGCCATGCATGGCCAAGAGTTTTAGTTAACTCACCCATAGATTTTTCTTCCGTCGACAACTTTCCTTTTTTCATGCTTTTGTCGATCCACACGGGCTATTTTGGGTCAGCCAGCGTGTACACGCATGCAGTAATGAGTAAGGGCACATGGTCCTTTATTCAAGAGGATTTTCAAAGAGTTGTTTAGCAGTGTTTTGGCAAAGAAGGGATATGAGTTGGCCTGATGCCAAGTAAGCATGTGTGGTGCAATTTAGGGTTATAACATCTTTGGAGGTACTCCATATGTGTCCTTCACACAGGAATTCCTTGTTATCTGCATTAGGATCTCTAGACTTGTGTGGCTCTAAGGTTATCAAGTTTGACGTCATGGATGTGAAGCCCCTCTTTCCTTACCACATGGACTTTCAAATCCATGTGGATTACTCAAAGTATACCATCAAATGTACTATTATTGATGAAGGCACTACAACGTGCATGATGTCCCTAACCTGTTGGAAATCCATTGGCTCTCCAACCCTCTCTCAATATATGACTATGTTGACCTCCTTTGATGGTCGTTCTTTCCATCACCACGATATCATTCCTACCTTTCAGGTCCAGTTAGGTGGAAAGATAGTGGAGGTGGATTTTGAGGTGGTTGATGTGCCCCTTGGCTATAACTTATTACTAGGGTGTAAATGGACATATACTATGAATGTAGTCATATCGTTCGTGTTCTGTACATTATGTTTTCCTCACAAAAGGGAAAATTGAGATGATTGATCAATTATCCTTTGCGTATGCTATTCCTAACGCATCAATTGGACCTTTGATCCCTGTGATCGACAATTCCCAGTCGACAAATGAGGATATTGGTGTCAGAATCTATTCCTCCCTCATGGGTACCTTTGATTTTGTTTCACCAATCCATAATATCTATGCCATGTCTAGTAGGTCTTCTTCATCAATGAGGTATGTTCCTTTCCATACTTTGTATTTTAACAATCCTTGGACCCTACCTTCCCCAACCATGTATTTTGAAGGTCATTCATATATTGGAATGGCAATGCCACTATCAATGACAAAAATAGTGTATCAGACAATTCTTGACTCTACTGCTAACCTGGATCTTGTTTCCTCACATATAGATGTGTAGGATTATGTTCTATATCCCATATGGGCCACCTCAACATCTTGTTCACATGATTCGCTCGATGATACTTTACCTTCGAATGAAGCCATCTTAGAGGCCATGAATGGTTCTGATAGGCCATGGGACGATATGCATCATCGCTCTTACTTCCTCCCAGAGCTTGTTAAAATCGAACATGACGAGTTTAGATCTACCTTGAGTGATATGGTTGGTCACTTCATGGTTCCACTAGATACGCATGGCATTTATGCTGAAGGAAATATGGTGAGTATTTCTCCTACCGTCATGATCGACATCTCTCAAATTCTTGGTAAAGTTGAAAATGTATATATCGATGTGGATTGTTCGCCCAAAGAAATTCATATCTACACTGATTTCCTCAAATAATTATGTGATGTATTTTCTTGGTCATATGAAGATATTCTAGGAATCGACCCTTGCATTGTCAAATTTGAAATAAAATCTTATCTATATGTTAAACCTATTCGAAAATTACTTAGACTTGTTAATCCTAGTAAGGCCCCTACTATTAAATAAGAAGTAGAGAAACTACTTAATGTTGGTTTCATCTACCCACTTCCCTTGACTGAATGGGTATCCAACCAATTTCCCATGAATCAAAAGAAAGGAACCATCCGTGTGTGTATGGATTTTCTAGACCTGAATAAGGATTTTCCTAAAGAAAACTTCCTGACACCTTTCATTGATTACATTCTCGATCAGTGTGCAGGGAGTGAGGTTTTTTATTTTATATACGGATTTTTAGGGTACAATCAAATTCAGATGAAACCCTAGGATCAACATAAGATGACATTTATTTTTCCTTGGGGTACTTTTTCATACTAGAAAATGCCTTTCAGCCTTAAAAATGCCGGAGCAACCTTCCAACAAGCCATGAATTTTTTTTTTCACGATCTCAAGCACATTGTCAAAGCTTATATCAATGATATCGCTTCTCACTCTCGTAAGAGAGTAGATCACTCTACCCACCTTCGACTATTATTTGAGAGATTTCATTATTATTGCATCTATTTAAACCCTCACAAGTGCATCGTTTTCGTTAATTATGGTCTCCTTTTAACTCTTAGTCTCTGAGCATGGGATTTTGGTGGATCCTATGAAAGTTGAGGAAATACCTCAATTTCCTCCCCCGTGCAACATTCGTCAGCTTCAAGGGTCATAGGGGAAAGCTAACTTCTTACATCGGTTTATATTAAACTATGACAATATAAATAAGGGTTTCATGTGTCTCTTGAAGAAGGAAACACCATTTATATGGGATGAGCAAGCCCAGGAATCCTTTGATTCTCTTAATAAAGTCTTGGTATCGACACCTTTGTTGAATCCTATGGAATACATTAGATATTACTTACTTTAGATCATCACATCTAAATAGACGGTTGGTATGGTTCTAGTTCAGGCAGACGATGAGTTCCATGAGAACGTTGTTTATTACCTTAGTATAAACCTAGTTGACCTTGAACTTAAGTACTCTCATGTTGAGAATATAGCCTTGGCTGCCGTACACATGTTTCAAATATTACGGCACTATATATTTCTTTGAAAAAATATCGTATTTGTTTATTTCAATCCATTTCAATACATCCCTACTAGGTGTATCATAGGGGGAAAACACAATAAATGGATTGTTATTCTGTAAGAATTTGACCTCGATTTCGCTTCGGTGAAATCTAAGAAATCGTTATTTTTTTTCGAGTTAATATTGGACTTCTCTCGACTAGATGAGGATGTCATTCATGTCGATTCATTCATGGATGAACACATTTTCCTTATCTCTTCATCAGATCACTGGTATGGAGACAATTTGATCTATCTTCAAACCTTGAATTTATCTCAACATCTGTCGAGAGATGATCGACGATGCATACAACATCAATATAAAAACTACCTAGTCACCATCGACACTTTGTATCACCAAGGTGTAGATATATCTTGCCTTATTTCTTGACTCATGAAGACGTTACGTTAGTTCTTAATGATTGTCATAGTGAGGCTTGTGGTGGTCATCTATCTAGGCTTGCGAAAGCTAAAAAATATTGCGAGCTAGTTATTTTTCCCCAAAAATTTTTAAATATTGTGTTGAAGTTGTCAAGAAGTGTCACCCTTTCCAAGTGTTCACTCGAAATATGTGCTTACATCCATCCCCTCTTCACCCAATCATCACCATCATTCCCTTCACCAAGTGGGGGGTGGATTTTATGGACTGCAACCCAACTTTGGCTGGGGGCCATCAACATATTATTATGGTCATAGAATACGTTACTAAATGGGTAGAATCCATTCCTACGATTAAATTCGATAGTAAGACTGCAACATTTTTCATGTTCAACGAAATTATAGCCTAGTTCAGAATCCCAAGGGATATTGTCACTGATCATGGAAGTCACTTTTAGAACAAAATGATGAAAGAGTTAGCATAAAAAATGGGGTTTAAACATCGTCATTCTTCCCCTTACTATCCCCAAGAAAATGGACAAGTAGAGTTTTTCATCCAAATCAAATCTAACTAGCATTTAATGCTTTACCCTGCACTTTGGGCATATCGAACCTCGGTTAATACCTCCAACATTTTTTCTCATTTTTATTTAGTACATGGTGTAAATTCTATCCTTCCTATTGAATGTAAAATCCATTCCCTTAGACTGGAAGTTAAGCTCCTACCTGACACTTCTGATCTTGAAGAAAGCCTCGTACACCTAGAGAGCCTATACGAGCAGTGTCAAGATTCCTCTACGAATATCAAAGAGAATAAATGACATGTTAAGGTACAACATGATAGGTCTGTCTATCCTTGGTAGTAGGCTGAGGGTGACTTGTTCCTCTTGTATGACCAAGCCAAAGAACCATTGGGAGCAAGCAAGTTCAACCCCATGTGGCATGGTCCTTATATTGTGTGATGTGTCTTAGAAAAATGATCTTATGAATTAGAATATTATGACGGGAATATGTTGGTTGAGCCCCGAAATGGGATCTACTTGAAAATATATTACGCTTGAGCCCCCAATATTCGATGTGAATCTTTTTATACTAGTGTATCTTAGTGTATATATATCTTTTTGTGTCATCAACTTGCTTATCATTTTTTCCCTTGGTCAGAATATTTCAACGGATTCTTCAATTTACTTAGGATTCGCATATGGTGCCAATTGTCATACATGAAACTTGGCTTCCACCACTTGGGTCATTTACTCACCCAAGGGTCAACTGGTGTCTTCAGGTGGCATTTGTATAGGGCCATCAACGAATCATGTGGATGAATACAACGTAGTTATAAATATTTTACGTGATGCCATTCCACATGGTGTTCGGTCTTTAGAAGTTCACCTAGACTCCCATTTAGTAGTATTGTTGGCACAAGGGCATACCCAAGGTTCAACACTTAAAAATGCACCAAAAAAACCCCGACTACCGACCCTTTTGGCAACACCGACGAGCAGGCAAAGTCTCACCCGAGGTAGAAGCAGGGGGGGTTATAGGATGCAGGTGTTTGTAACCAATTTGGGACACATATCTGTGATAATAACACTTCGCATAATATTTTTTTAATGATTAGAAAATGATATGTATTAGTTTATTAACCCTATTAACATCGCATAACATAATAAAAGATAGATCTAGCGTAGTAACTACAAAATATTATGCACCTTAAACACTTAGAACTTAGAACTGTGAATTAGATCTAGCATTTTAACATAAGAAAAGAATTTAAGCAACATGTACATATCCATTACACATCCTAATCAAGCACTAAGTTGATTCATAACTTAAATACCACAGCACAAAGAAAACCATGAGACACCAGATATACGTGGTTCACCCCAGGTTGGGGCTACATCCACAAACCACTTAGCCTCTTTATTATTCGCCAATATCTTACATTCAATCACTTCTGTGCACTAAGCCATAGATTGAAGCTTCGCACCAAACAAGATGTCTACGCACTGAGCACCAGATCCTCCTTCCAAAACTAGGTCAAATGCACATAGCCAAAACCCTATATCACAACATTTGCACCTTCTAAAAAATCATAGTCACATACATTCCTTTTCACAAAGAAACTTGAACTATTTTCACTTCGCCGGCGAATTCTACAATACATTCTTCTTTATTTATATTTTACAACCCCTTACAATAAGTCCTAATCATGGGAAAACCCCATGTGCCAACATCCCATAAACCCATTACAAAAACCCTATACGACCCTTTACTGGGTCCACTTAACCATCAAAATTGGTGACATCCACGATCTCAGCTCCGCTTGGGCACTCCTTCTTCGACCAACGTGTCGAAGTCCAAAAGTGGGTCAATGCTGACCAAAGTTTCCCCAAAACTTGGTTGAGGGTCAATAGGCCCCCAACACTCACCTATGACTCATCCCGAGTCACTCAAGTCTAGACAATGATTCTTCAAAAGCCTCAAGCTTAACTCAAGCTTCCTCACTTGATCCTGCTTCTCAACAAGTTCCTAGATCATATACTCTGTGACACGCCCTTCTAGGAATTGTTCTTCTGCTGTAACTACTTGATCTAGTTGTGAGCCTTGTCCATCATTTTCTTCGAACACCTTGAAAGATTCATCCTGCATCAATTGTATCTTCCGGGTTACTTCCATTACCTTACCCTGGAGGGCAGTGATATGTTTTTGTACTACGCGCTGCTCCTGGGATCTCTTCATTCTTTCCACTGCTATGAGTAGCTTCATTTGCGCCTGCATTGAGAATACTTGTTGATGCGGCTCATGTAACTACGCTTCCAGCTTCCTTATCTCTCGATCTTCGATGAGTCATTGATATGTCTGGGATATTCTATCACTTACTTCTTTACATTCCGAGGCGAGGGATCTTATACTTTCTATTGTGTTCTTGGAAGTCTCCTCCCTCCAGTCATGCACTTCCTGCGGGGTGCTCATCACTGTTTGGGCCTCCAGTTGTATTATTCTAACCTAAAGCTGTTGGATGATCTCTACGAGCTTCACTATTTCATCTTTGATCGACTCCTTCTCCTCCTATACCAAGCCTGGTACAGAGCGACATGATTTACTTACCACTTCTTTGACCATGGCCTACTCTGTTTCCCTTTGTAGCTGGGCTTTTTCCTCCTGAAGCTCTACTTTATTTCTTTCCTTGGTTGCTACACTATCTTGTGTTGCTCGTAATTCTGATAAGAATTCATCTTTATCCTTTTTCAAGGCTTCTGTAGCCTTTTCCTTCTCTTCCTGATCTCTCTAGAACCGATCTTCTGTTGCATCTACAAGCCTTCTCAATTGGGCTGGTTCATCCCCCAATTTTGTAGTCTGTGATGAGGAAGTTGCAGACGACGCAATAGGTACTGCGCGGACCAAGCGAACAACTTGTTGTACTTCCTTAAATTCCCTCTCAATCCTTCCATATAACTCCTCTTTCTTCTCTCCATATCTATGCAACATGTCTTCAGAGGCATCCTCCATAGCTTCGTGGACCAGAATGATGTTTTCCCTTATGAGAGTGGCCTCCAGTTGTGGCTTATTGGTGCACATATTCTTCCTTGTTGAAGGTTTCTTCGAAGAAACCTTCCTCTTTTTCGGTGTCACTGTCCTAATGACGGGATCTCTAAGTGGAGGGGTGGTAGCTTCACCTCCTCCTTTCTCTTCATCTCCTCCTCCCTGTCCTTCTGCTTCATCTTCTCCTCCTCCTAGTGAATCAGACCCATTATCTCTAGAAGCGTTGTCCTCTTCATCACTCTATATGTCTTGGAATTCATCCTTCTTTTTCTCCTTCTTTGTCGCACTGGACTGTCCAACATGTTCAACTCGGGTAAATATTGGGCTTCCTATGGTGTCAGTGTCGGATAATTTTTCATCGATGACAGGTACAAGAAATTCCTCTGGCCATTCCTTTGTAATCTGCTCCATATATTCATCTGTCAGCTTGTAGTATGACTGCAATTCTTCCTGGTTCTCATATCTTCGCGCGATGATGTAGATGAAGTGAGGATCAACATGAAAATTTGCTATGGGTTGGTACTAGTGCAGGGTGCGCGGTGTCATATGCTGGAATGATTCGATGGAGACCTTCAACTACTGATAATACCCATGAAACATGACATTGGAATGCCACTACTTTTTCATGTTGTTGATATACCACAGGGTTGAAAACCAAGCGACCAACGACTTTGAAGGTTCTATCTCTGGGAAAGTGGATCCTTCAGGCATTTTCCAGGCGACAAATGTGATCAAAATGATCAACCAACTGTAATGGAATTCATATCCCAAGTCCTGGGCTTCGCGATAATCCTTCTCTATCTCATTGACGAGGTAGTTCACCCAGTTCATCTACATGCCCACCACACATTTTCCTACAAGGTCCACCACGAACTCGGTGACCTGTGTTGGGAGGTTCTTCCTTACTATCTTGCCAACTAGGAATTGGAAAGCGAGGTGCACAATGCCATCCTGTATAGAGGCTACCTTGTAACCTCAGTTTCCTGTAAGATTCTTTGATGTGTTGAGCCAAATATCGATCTGAGGCCTTCCGTGGATAAAACTGTTGAGGTTCAGGACCCTTCACACTTAAACATGTGATCCGATGGATCAACGTCGGATCCACAATAATCCCTCTATCGAGCCACAAATATCATCCATGATAGCATGACAGAAAGAGTTTAACGCAAGTGTTAACCTCCTGGCGGTGACCAAAATGCGAGATCTTCATCACGTTCAATATGGTGGATTGCGTCAACCCTTTAATCCATGGTTGTGAGATGAGGTGAGGTTTCTTTCTGGTTGTCTTTGTGAGATAGTGGTGAGGAGACAACATGGCATAGTTCTTCTGGTCTCCTAAGTTGATGTCGTTGTTCTTCAACAAGGGGATCTATCCTAACTGAATCCTAACTATGAAAATTCTTTTCAGAATGTATGCAGTGAATACAAAGTACTCAAAATCTCAAGGGATACTGTCGCGTTTAACAATGCCAGCCAAAGGTGGAATATATTTAGGTAGGATCGATAGGATCTGCTTCACATTAGCTAGATCACCACGGTGCTTACTTTGTTGTTCAGTTACAGGGTTGACACAGCCAGAACAACGTTTGGTCGAAGGGGAAGAATGTAGTCCCCTAGTCAACGATGCCTAGATACCTTCGAATATTGGTCTTTCAGCCATTAGCTTCTTAATAACTTCCTCAACAGACTTCTCTAATTCACTAGGTTTGCCTAACATTCTAGGTTTTAACAGACAGGTGGGGTAGACAAACAGACGGCGGGGTAAACAAACGAACAGGAGGGGTCTAGTTCTAGATAAAACAACTTGACACTTGGACAATTCTCTTCTTAGCTCAGTCAATCATGGGTAGCAAAAAGTGGTCCCAGCGGGGAGACCAATGAGTTAAATAAGTGGGGCATCGTGACAGATCTTCAAATGGCCAGGAAATGCTTCCAACAATGTAAATCTATCTGTTATGGCATGGTCTCAACATCCAAAAGTGGTCTGTAAGCCCATAAATGTTTTTTCTTACCGTTCAGGAGCATATTTCTAATGGTTGGGGTGCCTCCAATGGTCATATAACTTTGCCAGGGAGAATTCCAAGTTTGCGCAGACCTGCTATTCCAGCGAGGTTCAAATCCTATGAACCGGCCTCCTATGAGGTTCCTATCTGCGAAGTATTCCATCTAGTTTTTGTAGATTCTTATATCTTTTCCAACTCAACCTTATTTGTATTGACCTTCCTTGCCTTCTTCCCTGTGATCTTAGTCTCTCTAACTATTTCTGGAATCCTCTTTGCATTTTTATTCTTATCTTCCCCTATCGTAGTGGCTTCGCACTGTTAAGGTGCCCTCAAAGGGTCTGAAGTTAATATCCCTTTCTTTAAAACTTCCTAAGTGGACATACTTCTTTCTTGAATAGATAGGTTCTTCAAGCCTTCTTGCATTATTTCAACCTTGATATCTAGTTCTCTTTCCTTATATCCCTCCTACGTTGTTACTTTTATCTGTTGCTTCAACTTATCCTCTCATTCTTCTATTAGTCGGTCTATTTTATTAGCTATGAAATCCCTTAATTATTTCTTTTTATTTTCTATAGCTTCTTCCTCTGCTTTCCTTCTGATCTGATCCTTCTCAATCCAAGTCTTACCTATCAATAGTGGGAAAGGGGCATTGTCCCCAACAAACCGAATGACTTCAAATTTTGCTTCAGACGATGTTCCATGAACTATAATAGGTATAGTAGTAACTCTTCCACATAAGGTTATCATATTTCCCTTAAACAAGCCTATCCTTCCTAACGAATGTACCACATTAGGCTTTCCCAACACTCCCCAAGTTTCTTCTGTCATAATATTCACTTGTGTTTCTTCGTCCAAGAGATAGTCTATGTCGAAGTCTTCTATTCTTGCACTGATGTACTTTTTTTCTTTCAGGATTTCTGGTAAACTAACATCTTTATGAACATTCATCGTTTCTTTCAATTGTAATAACGTAGTCTGAACTTCCTCTGACCCTTTCCTTTTATGGATTTCTACCATGCCCTTAGTCTCTTGACTTATTCATAGTTTTCTTGTCTTATATTCATCCCTTCGACTTTATCAATAATCCTTGGACAATCCTCAACCTCATGACCAACAACCTTACAACAAATACAAATAGAGCCTACCTCAGAACATTCCTTATAAAGATGTCCTGACCTTCTGCAATTATAACACAAAATCAATCCTCTTTTTCTTTTAAATGTTCCCCAACCTTTTTTGTACTACACACTTCCCCTAGGATCATAGTGCTCGACCTACAATCTGCAAAAAAAAAATTATGGGTTCCTACATCCACTTATTAGTCCAAAAAATCTTTCTATGCATAGGAATAACATATCTTTCTTCATTTCCATCAACTCTTTCTTTCAACTGAACCCTAGCTTTATACTAGGAATAAATCTATTAAACATACTTAAGGTCATACTTTTAAAACAAAAAATTTCACTTTTCCTTCTCTTACCAAAGTACAAAGCTTTCTTATTTTAGGATCTTACCTCTTTTCTTCAGATCAGCTTACCTCCTTCGCACAAATATTCACAAGTCAAGTAGAGTATTTCACTTCAGCAACAGATCTACACACAAAGCATGTCTTTTTCTTTACTTCAGTTCCCAACAATCACAGTTCTAGGTCCCGTCAACGGAACCATTTTTTGGCATAGCGGCAGACCCAGGGTTCAATGCTTAACCATTCACAAACAAAACCCCAACTACTGGCCCTCTCGAAAACACCGATGCGCAGGCAAAGTCTCACCCGAGGTAGAAGCAGGGGGGTTACAAGATGTAGGTGTCTGTAACCAAGCTGGGACACATATACGTGATAATAACACTTTGCATAATATTTTGTTAATCCTTAGAAAGTGATATGTATTAGTTTATTAACCCTATTAACATTGCATAACATAATCAAAGATAGATATAGCATAGTAACTACAAAATATCATGCACCTTAAACACTTAACACTTAGCACTGCGAATCAAATTTAACATTTTAACATAAGAAAAACATTTAAGAAACATATACATATCCATTACACATCCTAATCAAGAACTAAGTTGATTCATAACATAAATAAAATAGCACAAATATACGTGGTTCACCCTAGGGTGGGGATACATCCACAAACTTCTTTGCCTCTTTATTATTCGCCAAGATCTTACATTCATTCACTCCTATGCACTAAGACACAGAGTCAATCTTTGCACCAAACAAGAGATCTATGCACTGAGAACTAGATCCTCCATCCAAAACTAGGTCAAATGTGCATAGCCAAAACCCTATATTACAACATTTGCACCTACAAAATCATAGTCACATACATTCCTTTGCACAAAGAAACTCGAACTATTTTCACTTCGCTAGATACTTCGAAAATACATTCTTCTTTATTTATATTTTACAACCCCTTACAATAAGGCCTAATCATGGGGAAACCCCATGGGCCAACATCCCATAAACCTGTTACAAAAACCCTAGAGGACCCTTTACTGGGTCAACTTAACCCTAAAAATTGGTGATATCCGCGATCTTAGCTCTGCCTAGGAACTCCTTCTTCGACCAACGTGTCAAATTCCAAAAGTGGTTCAACGCTGACAAAATTTTCCCCAAAACTTGGTCGAGGGCCAACAAGTATATCAGTTGAATGACAGTTACTATGTGTGAGACCCTACTCTACTCCGACAATTCCTATGGATACGAATTTTGGAACGACAATTTGATTTTATTACTTATAATCACATACCTAGAAGTTATAATTATGTACCTGATGGCTATGCTAATTATGTTTTAGATTGTCTTTTGTCACATAACTAAATTAAAGAAAACACATTCACATTGTAACATATATAATTAAATCTGAAGACCAATGTTTTTTATATTTCATCTCTCCAAAAATATGGTGTCATAGTACAAAATGGGGCTCACACGCTCAAAATACATATATGGCTAGTATATACAATAACCACAACACCTACTCCTGTGGCACTGAATGTGTATCATGATAGCATACTACGACATTTGTAAGATGCTAGAAGAGTCGCACCTGTTGTTCCAGAGTCTGTACTTAAGGCTTAGAAGTACAATGTCTAGGCATTCGAAAGTGAGTAAGGGGTAGAGAAGGAAGAAATGTCAACCTTCAGTAAGGGAAGCTAGGGTTGATTTCTAGGTTGTTGTCTAGCTTCCAACTATTCCTGGATGTTTATGTCCCTTTCAATCGCTGCCCACGAATGATCCATTTCGACCCGGGTAGTGGTTGTTTTAAGAATAGTATCAAAAAGATTCAAGGCAATATGTGTTTGATCTGATAGTCCGGGTTCAATATTAGGTTGTCTTGTCACAGGGACAGTCATAGAGGAACAGAATAATAAGAAAATATCAATAATTTTTAGATGTTGTCTCGATTTCGGTCGTATAAAGGAGAGTTTATATCTTTGGTAGTGAAAACAGAGTGCAAACCAAAGGCCCTTTCCCGTAACTAAGTTATATTTTAATAAATGTGTGTGAGGTGTAAGAAAACATTAAGTTGTCTATCATGTAAGGCTCCTATCAAGGGAGAATATCACTTATAAACAGAAGAAGGAAAAGATAAAGAAATAATCTGATGAAGCATAATATATATATAGAAATCTAAAATGTTCACTAGTCTTATACCTGCTGATAGACGGTACAGAGGAAAAATGGTAAATAATATAGAAAACTAAAATTCATTCACTATAGTAGAGGTTGTACTAAATTATAGCGAAACATTCATCAGATACATATATGAAACAAAATGAAATATGAAATATAAGGAAACAAACTCATAACACAGTCGTGATGGAATTGAGAATCTTCAGATTTTCTTTATATTAACTCTCGAGGGAGAAAAATCTCTATTACAATTGACCCAAAAAGGTCCAGCCCCATTTTCTTCCTTCTATTGTATATTTATACAAATTTACATATGATGGAATCCCAATCATTCCAAGATTTTCAGTTACAACGAGAAGGAGATCAATCGTTTCATTTCTTTATCCTATGTCTTCATTTGGTACCAGGATCCTGCCCTCTCGCATGCTCGGTACAAGTGACACATTTTTCCACCAGCCAAGATATCAACCTTGAAGGTTCCGCTTGACAATTGGCCTCAAAAATGTAACAATCTCTGACTAATTGTGACAACCTTTCTTCCATCTGTCGGTCTAGGGTGTCAATAGCGCACAATTGCACACTTGGTTTAATAATCCATTTATCTATTTGAACTATGTCTACCAGAGTTACTTGTGAGACTTTGGTCAAATCTCTTTCTTCTTTCTCATTTATATCAAGCGAGAGTTTCACCATATTCATTTGGCTCAACGTCTCAGCATTACTCTCGCTATCAATGCCTAACAGATTTCCATCTATAGAACCGAAATCCTCTTCACAGGATTTTCTTACCTTCTTGGCTTGCAATTTGCCTTCTAATATGCTGCGTTCCCATTCTTTCAAAAAAATATTACCTCGGGTCTATTTTGAAATGGAAAACTTAGAACTTTTTCTCGATTCCATGTTTGCTGTAGCTATTACAGCCTCTTGAAATGCGACTCGAGCTGCTCCATCTTCTCTCTCTCTGACAGATAAGTTTTCTAATACTTGATCAATAAGCAGGCAATTGTCCTGAATCGTCTCCACCTTGGCAAGTAAATTTCACTGGGCTACAAAAACCTTTCTCTGAATCTCCATAGCCTGGCACTGGAATATCTCGATATTTATAACTTGGCTTTCGATGAACTCTAACCTAACATGTAGCTTCCCTATCAAGTCTCTTTGTTGGCCTACCTATATTTGACTGGTCTGGGCTACCAACTCTACTTTTTTGAGCTTATCTTTGAGCAACTCAATTTCCTTTTTATCGGCCATCCTTTCTTGTTCTATTCCTTTGTTTGCCTGGTCTTTAGCAGCTTCTTCTGCTGTGGCTAGTTTAGCTTCTAAGGTTTTGACGAGGCAATTTTTTTTCTTCAGCTGATTTTTGAAAAGCCCGACTGAAAATTGGTTTGTTGTAGCATATGCCCCTAATGTTTCGGCTATTTCTGTAGTGAATTCTTCCTTCTTCATATCTTTCCCATCTGTCAACACCTTAAATTTCTTGTCCGTTGATCCTGCTTCTTGATAGAATTCTCTTTTTGCCACAACTTTTCTCTTCTTATCAAAAGAGAACTCATTTGGAGGGAGCTCTTCCATCCTTATAGGTCTCAATTATTCATTGAAAATCCACCCTTCATCTATGTTCCCTTGAGTTTACTGTAAGGGAGTAATGAAGGTGATGGGATCTCTGATTTGCTTAGCTGACTGGCCTGGAATGGTAACTGGAGTCTGCTTTTTCGACAAATCAGGATTTTTCATTTCTGGTTTCGGACTCCTAGTTTGCTCTCCCATGTCCTGGTGTTTTTATTGTCTAGGTGTTGTATCTTTGGAGCCTTCAGCTTCTTTTTGTTGCACATCTGCTGTTATTGGATTCTCACCCCGCAATACTGGGGGAAGACAACTCTATTGATGTTCCTGGAATTTTAAAACATCAGCCCTCTCTTCGGGTGCCAGGGCTTGTATCCGAGCCAAAACCTCAGCATAAGATCTCGTGCCTCGAAAAATGTCATCCGAGGGCGAATTTTCATGTTCGAACCTTTTAAGCCCACAACTAGCTAAGTGATTACTTATGACCCTCCATGGATCGTTCTTTTTGAATTTGACATGAACCAATTTTAGGTCCTCCAGGGCTGCTGCCTCAGCTTTAGCATGCCCGAAATCTAACAAAGAATAGGAACTTCAATGAATAGGAAAAGGTGGCCATACCTTCTTATAATATCCCTTAAGCTCCTTGCTTATGCCACCGATTATGGTTTGTTTGGAAATCTCAAGGCAAGCCAGCCTATTGGGTATGAATAAAGGCAAGGCATTTGGAGGAAAAGAAGCATTGAAAACCTTGAGATATGAAAATTTTTCTTCCACGTACCAGTCGGCTATACTGCTCATATTTACCGCGATACTGTCTGAGATCTTGGGTGGCAGGCAGTAGAAGATAGTGACATGCAAAGGTACCATCACCCAGTTAAAGATTTCATACACAAAATCTCAGTCTTTGTCTTCCCACAGCTTTGAATGGTAGATGTGGATGGGCTCAGCCTCCGATGGAGTCCAGCTCCAACTCATCAAGGGAAAAGGTGTCAGAAAACACATGACATCCATGATATACACAGACATAAAGAATGAAGCAATATTTTCTCTCTCCCTCTGCACTCAATACTCTGTAACTCGACTGGTCAAACTATCAAACAGTAGTTTAGCCCAGTCGAAGGAACAGGCTTCAACAACCATGTGAATTAGAGGCACCCACTAAAGGAAAAAATGTGTGGTGTCCTCTCGCATATAATCTGTAGGTCATCATAGCGATATATTTGAACTGTGGTTCCAAACAAGCTATTGAATATATACCATTACTGTCTTCCCTAAACTTCGCAGGGTGTGAAACCCAATATTTGATTAAACCAGACATAGCCTTGTCGTATTGCACACATTCCTTCTGTTTAAAATTCTCCAGGAATTCGGCATTGTAAACAAAGTCCAACATAGCTGGAAACTTGTACATAGCCTGCAATTGTTCATGTCTGAAAGTCCCAATGGTGAGCCTCTACTCGTTGACGATGGTTCTGGTTGGTATATCTACATGGTCTAATGCCCACCGGATCATATCGTAGTAAGGGAGCAGACGTGGCCTAGCCTCTACTTTATGCATTTGAGCCTGGATGACGATCTTATACTTGGTGATCAGGTCGTCTTTTTCATTTTCACTGGAATCATCTGAAACATCTGAAACATCTACCAATTCAAACTATAGAACCTCATAAATATATGACCAGGTCCTGACAGAGTCGACACTTCAAGGTGAAGTATCAGAAACGTTGTCTAAACCTTGTCCCGAAACCTCAACATTGACTTTAGATTCTTTTCGCGGGGCCATGGAGGGGGATTCTACTTTATCTCTCCTGCGATAAAAATATGTATACATACAGAAATTAGTTTGCTCACAAAAAGTTGGCTCTGTGTAGAATAGAAATGAAATTTGAGACAACAAATAAAAAATCCATGTCTTTGAGTATTTAAAACTAGGTCGTCCTTAGGGACAGAACGGTCAAATCGTTCTTAAATATAAATTTAGCAATAAAAACGAAACCCTTACTTGTCAATTCGTCTCATTTCTAATTAATGTCATAAATTCTGACAGTTCATAATGCAAGTTGGCGCAAAAAAAGTTTAAAATCGCCTCAGAGACTCTGCATATTAATTTTCGTATTAAAACAATGAAATTGTTGGCTTAGCTTAATTAATCAGGCTTTTTTTTTTAAATGTTAATTAATCTTTCGGCATTCACCTGATCGGGATTTTTCACTTAAACCCTTTACACCTCTAAAACCCGAGATTGTGACAATCAGCTTTGGTTAATACAAAACGTAACCAGGATTAAGTGTTTAATTAATTACGTTTTTATTTATATCACGACTTCGCGACTCGGGGCTTCGAAGGTATAACTTTTGAGGGAAAATACGTTGAGTTGCAAATTCCCGACAGAGCTTAACCAGGGCTAAACCTTTCACCTTTAACATTAACCCGGGTTACTAAAACAAAAATCTCGTGGTTTCGGCTATCGGGTTTACGATGGTAAGACTTTTGGAGCTAGCAAACGCCGAGACACGAAATCCCGATGATGCTTGATTGCGGTTTAGAGTATTTTTACTCTCAGTAATGATCTGGTTAAATTTTCTTTTAAAACTAGTTCATCGTTTTGCCCCTCGGGACTTGTAAACTATGTGATCTATAACTCCCGACATGCAACAACCCGAGGTAAAAAGGAGAGACTCATTNAAAAAAAAAAAAAAAAATCTTACCTTGAGAGTATGATAACCGTCGCTATTTGTGTGATGAGACTTCTAAGATTTTGGGAAAAATAAAGGAAGATATGAAAACCGGCTTTCGACTTCAAGCATTAAGATATGAAATTTTAAACAGGCTAAAAAAACAAAAGCGGCTCCAACATCACTCATGCAAGGGGAACACCCACCACCTATTGCTTCATAGCCTTTGGAAAATACTCTACCTGAACCATACGAATCATGTGCGTCAAACGAGATAGGTTCCTCCCACAGGCTCATCTCCCTGGTTCCTCCGCCGATGTCTTAGGAATCCATATAGTCCTCATGGACCCACATCTGCGCAACAAAGTAATTGTCAATACTTGATACCATCCAAAAATATTTTCTTTCTTATTCTCTTTTAAAAACATAAAAAATAATGAAATATATTAGAAACTTTTTCATACCTATATCACCGTAGGAGGAATCTGGTGGTAGAGGCATAATTGTATCCCCTCTATATTCAATCCCAGCATAATGGTAGTCATCTATGGCTATCACTTGTCTACACCACCAAAAGAAGAACTCATCATTATAGGGGGTTGGTACCCTACCACCTCCTAACCTCCTCATCACCTCGGTCCACCATGACATGGATGGATCATGCAGTCCACGTGGAATGATATCCACTCTAGGGCTCAAACCTGGAACCCGCTCAAAGAAAAACTACACAAGATAGATGTGAACCCAAAATTCATTTTCCTCCCTTGTTTGTAGTCTGTCAGCTGGCTCTTCATGTTAGCCAGTAGTGAGGTACACTCATCCTAAATTGTGGGTCGCAAGCACTCCACTGCATAAAACATGAGTGGCCTTGATTCCTGGTGCAACAAGGTCAACCCCGTGATCCGTGTAAGTACAAGGATGATGATATTAAAGCTTAGGTTCTCGATCGACCTAATGTGGATTTGACTCCCTACTTTCTTTGTTCCTGCAGGTAATGTTCATGACTTGGCTAGTCTGGGAAATGCTGCTAATGTGTGTGTAGGATCAAAGGTTTACATCATATAAATTGTCATACAAAAAATAAACGTGACAAAGGACTGCAAGTTTGTATTATGATATCTCTGTGGATTACAAAATGGCTAAATGCGGCTGAATAACTAAGAATACTCAACTACATCAACATACAAAGGATCTTAGTCAAAATATAAATAAGCAACTACAGCTGAATAAGTAACCCTGTTTACCCCTCTTTGGCCCTGGCTATAGTCTAATGGGGTGGTTTAGACCATTAAGCCTCCTCTTGTGGAGCTCCTATTTGGAAAGGGACATTACATTCCTCCCTTCCCGAAATTGCTTGTCCTCAAGCAATACCAGTCTAGGGTGCTACAACACCTGCTCGCTCTCCCAAGTAGCATCCTCTACTAGAAGCCCTCTCCATCTGATAAAACACTCTATGATGACCCTGCTCTTTAGTTTCCTCTCCAAAAAATCCAAAACCTCCTCTAGAACTAACTCCAACTGTCTCTTCTCATCCAACGGAGGAAGCTCCTCTGATGTGTTAATGAATTGTCCCACTACCTTTTTGAGGCTAGACATGTGGAACACGTTATGAATCTTTCTCCCCTCTGGAATCTCTAGCTCGTAAGCAACCTCACCTACTCGGTGCATGATCCTGTAAGGACCATAAAATCTGGGCTTGAGCTTCTCGGCTCCACTCTTCTTTAGAGATGACTGTCTGTAGGGTTGGAGTCTCAAGAAAACCAAATCTCCAACCTCAAAGATGCGCTCTATCCTATGCCTGTCCGCACTTATCTTCTGTCGGTTTTGCATCGTCTGTAGGTTCTCTTTCAACAATTTGAGAATATCCTAACTCTCTATGATCCAATCCTTGGCCTTGGGAGCTCTTCTCTTCCCGAAGACCAAGTCTACCAAAGTGGGAGCATCATATCCATACAATTCTTGGAAGGGTGTCATACCAATGGACATGTGGAAGGTGGTGTTGTAGCAATGTTCTCCTAAATGTAACCACTTTACCC
>JZKD02S2049048.1:188578-208427 GCA_000966675.3 Picea glauca
GGCCCTTTTGATGTGCTGTGGAGTTGATCCTTGTGCCATGGATGATTGTTTTTCTGTGTTGATGATGTTGAGTTCTTGTCGCCCTGTGCGGACGAAATTTCAGTGATAACAATGATGATAGGGGGGGGTGATCATAGGTTTGTCCCCCTCCTCTAACTCAATGATGTGCTCAAACCCCCTGTTAGGTGGTCTCCCTGGTGGGATTGCCTCAAAGACCTGCTGATGTCGTCCTAATAAATTCTTGATCTATGTGTGGTATTGTTGTCGATCTTTTGAATCCTTCTGAGTAGTGATCAAGCATTCTGCAGCATATGCTACCTCCCCATGTATGAATATCCTCTCCATCCTCTTGGATGAAAATTTCATAGGTGCTCCTGTTGACATACCTCTTAGAACAACCTTCTTCCCATCCTGATCTCTAAATCCCATTTCCAAGGTTTGGTAGTTGGTAGTGATTTTTCCCAAGGTAATCATCCACTGAACTCTTAACACCACATCTGTGTCTGATAGGTCAACAATATAAAATGTATCTCTCACTATGTAGTTGCCTAACTTCATCTCTAAGTTTGGAATTTTGTCTAGACACTCCACTGTGTGGCCATCTACTACCGCAACATCAAACCCCTCAAACTCCTCTGTCTAAAGTGCCTGTATCGATACTAGTGAAGCGTCGATGATGTTGTGGGTGGCCCCACCATATATCAGGGTGATTGCCCATTGCCCCTGAATAATCCCTCTGATACAGAGGGTATCATACCTAGGAACACCGAATAGGGTGGCTATGACTCCTCCCTTTGTTGGTTTCCTGCTATTAGCCTGCTCTGGCGGTTGTGGGACTACTAAAGGATGGGATCCTACTGGTGTCAGTGGTCTACGGGGAAGTTGCTCCTCTGCTGATGTTGATTCCTCCTCTGAACTAGTGGATGAATTGTCTTGCTCCTTCTCCTCACTGTCCAGGCTATCTGTTGCTACCTCAATATAATGAATCTCTCCCTTGCCCATGCACTTGTGGCCTGGGACCCAAGGATCTCTGCAGCTGAAGAAAATCTTCTTCCTCATAAGCTCTTTCCTAGTCTCATCATCCAACTTCTCCTTGCCCTTCCATTCTATCTGGAATGGATTTCTATCTTGATCCCTCTGGGGCACAAATGGTTTGAAGAAAGTTTTAGTCTTTGGCACTGAGTCTGCCACATCTCGAGTGTGAAGGATGGCATACTGCAAAGTGGGAGGCCTGTATGCCTTCACCCATCCTCTCAAAGGCTCTGTGAGTCCTTTTGTGAATAGCATGATCAACCTAGGTTTTGATATATCTGTCACTGCCATGGCTACCCACTGAAACTCTATGATGAATGCCTCTGCTGTGCTAGTTTGTCTCAACTGGGCTAGATCCATGAAGTTTATCTCGTGATCCTTCCTGTCAAACCTATCCATGAGCCTATCTTTAAAATCCCTATAGGAGGTGATGCGACTGTAACCCAATGTCACCAGTCCATGATACCACCACTCGTGTGCCTCACCTTCGAAGTGTAAGGTCATGAAACTGATGGCCTATGTCTCGGTCATATGGTTGAGCTTGTAATACATGTCTAGCTTCTGTACCCAAGCTCTGGCGATGTATTTGGACGATCCATTAAAAGAAGGGATGGTGAGTTTCCCAACTTTTCGGATGAAATCGAGGTTATGCCCATGTTGTTGTTGTGGTCCTCCCCTCGGCGGCTCTCTGGGGTGGTTCCTAATTCTTATTCCACAGTACTCAACTAAGGTCATGTCCTGATGGAAGTCATGACCCAATGCTATGTACTCCCTCCTATACTCTGCAATGTCGTTGGCATGAGTGGGTGGCCTTTGTACTATTGGTGGCGGTGCTGCTACCGGGGGTGCCCTCTGGAAACTGGGAAACAAGGGTCTGGGAATCCTACTCGCAGAGGTGTATGTGCGAGAGGGTGACTAGGGTCTACTACTTGCTCTCGAGTTTGCATGTGCGGCATGTGGGACTTGTGTATCTGGGGTGCCCACTCTAGCCAATCTATCAACCACTTATGCCAAGGACTGAGACATGGTCTGTTGACTAGCTAACATACCATTAATAACCTGCATGAAAGATGCCTCTGGATTTATGGGGGCCTTGCCAATGCCCTCTAGTTGCTCATATATGTCTCCTAGCATCCTCTCTACCTCACACTTAGCCTAACACTCTGCCCTTCTCTCTGCTTCTCTGTGTGCCTCTTCCTCTTCCTTTGAGCTAGGAAGAAAAGGGGGAAAATAAGGCCTATGCATTATTTCCTGATGCCTGTTGTAAGTAACATATTCGTCACCTACGTGTTCACGATCCTCTGGGTCTTCTTCTACACTCATTGTCTTTAGTCACATGATAGCAGGACTAAAGCTTTGATACCATTGTAATGTTCCTAACTTGGCTAGTTTGGGAAACGCTGCTAATGTGTGTGTAGGATCAAAGGTTTACATCAGATAAATGATCATACAAATAATAAACACGACAAAGGACTGCAAGTTTGTATTATGATATCCCTGTGGATTACAAAATGGCTGAATGCGGCTGAATAACTGAGAATACTCGACTAGATCAACATACAAAGGATCTTAGTCGGAATATAAATAAGCAACTGTTGCTGAATAAAATAACAACACTCGGCTAGATCAAAAGACAAAAGGATTTTAGCCAGAATACAAATAAGAAACTAAAAGATAATACCCGAAATATGGGAGCACTATGGAAGAAATGAAGAATTATGGAAGACCTGGATGATCTTCCCGGTGACTAGGGTGTGTCTTTCAACACCGAAATTAACCAACTGGTGTCTTCCTCCTGGAATACACTGAACTATCTCTCCTAAGAAGCGCCTCTTCTCCTCAATGACAAGTCATAATCTGCATAATGATGAATTAGGTCACTGACCCTTCCTTTATAGCTTTCCAAAACCCTAAATCATGTTGAAACCCTAATTCGCTATTGATTTCCAAAACCCTAAACCATGCTGAAACCCTAAATCACTGTTGAAACCCTAATTCACTATTGACTTCTATTTTTATCTCATAATGACTTAAAAGCACTTTTAACCCTTGTTAGCTCAATGTCACTTTCCGAATATAACACCTGTGACTGGAGTGACCTCTAGTAACCCTGTTTACCCCTCTTTGGCCCTGGCTATAGTCTAACGGGGTGGTTTAGACCATTAAGCCTCCTCTTCTGGAGCTCCTAGTTGGAAAGGGACATTACACTGCAACACAATGGGTGGAAATGTAGTCCTCTATGTTCATACCACCCCTAGCTCCCTGAGATCATCCTGTGATGAAGTAGATATCCTCAACTTCAATCCTCAATGGTTTCTAATCAAGGTTGAAGGCCTTTGTATCTGGATCTCAAAAGTTTACTAGCATTTGAAGCAACCCCACTTGAGCCCTCATTCCTTTGAGAGACAAAAAATTGTAAAGCCCACATCTTTTTAGGGAAATTTGGGCCCCGACATATCTTTCCACTACTGCATCAACTTCCTCATGCTCTCTCTCTCTCTCTCTCTCTCCATTCAAGTACCATCCTCCAAAAGGAAAACCCTTTTTTGATTCAAAATCTTTAAAAAACTTGTATGTGGACTTGTACGTGGGCTATAATGTTAAAAGTCGCATGTAGGGACACATATATGCGGGAAGGATTCACTTTTCCCACATACATGTCTCCACATACATGACTCGATGAACTACAACTTACATACACCCTATTTCATAATTTGTGCCCTTTAATACTCAAAAAATGGAGTCAAATTTAAATTTGTAAACCACTAGAAATGAAGAGGGAAAGAGCACTTACATGGTCCAGATGGTTCTCAATTTCGTCACTCGTAGCTCCCGAAATCATCACTTGAATATTGTGGGAAAATTGGTCCAAAATGCACTATTTGGGTAAAAATGTAGAATGGTATGGTAAAATTGGTTATTTTTACTATTAATAGAAAAATTTTACCCAATTTACATAGTTTTAGCTAATATTTTGACTTAGTGGACTAATAGTACAGTGGAAGGAGTTTGTTTTGGTGGTTTTATCCAGGGATTTTTGTGGTTTCTAGCATTATTTTCCTTGTTTGTAACTTTGGAAGGTATTTTCTTTGACCAACATATAGGATAGGTTTCCACTCCATCTTGCATTATCCTATGACTGTGATCCGTATGCCTTAGGTACAAACTCATTTATTAGTGACACATAACCTCCTTACTGCTATTAGAAGTGTTGTTATTGAATGTTAAAGGCTTACCAAACATGGGTGCCCTATTTAGAACCTCGGTGCCATTTGGTGCCCATGCAAAGATTATTCCATAAATACTAGGATTCCCTTATAGCTTCAATATGACTATGGATTCGAACCTCATATTCTTACACATAAGTATTATGACCTATACCTATGGTACTCCCATCAAATCTTGTTTAAGCTCTTTTTTGACTCTCTCAAAAAGAGGAAAGATTGTCGAGTGAACTTGTCTCTTCCACACTCATTAATTATATTTCAAAGGATGTCTATTTGGTGTAAGTTTAACCCTTTTTCATACCAAGTAGAGTAATTTCAAAAAAGGAATACTCTAGTCACTTGTGGCTAGAAGAGTTCTCTTGGGTATTGTTTTATACTTTTTCAGGCCTAGGGGACTAAATTCATGAAAAGGGACATTGTTTGGAGTTAAGTTGTTATTGCATATAATTCTCTTTCTTGCAGTATTGAGCCTATTGTCGGTTCCCTCTTTCACATTATAAGATTATTACCTTAACAATTTTCATCACCAACCAAGCGGAGCCTTGTTTATATCGTTTGTAGCTTGACACCTTGTACCCTAAGAGGAAACATTCCCCCGAGTGTCCATTTCTTTCATGCACCTCCTTCCATTGAGAATAGGTATGTTTCACAGTTGGAACTAGTTTCTTACTCGCGACACGTGTTTCCTCCTCTGTATCATAGCATTCATTTGTCTATGAAAAAACAAAAAAAAGATGGGCGGGAAAATAATATTATCTCATGTTGGTAGCAATTGTTTTTCCTTTGAACAGAGAAATTTTTTTTGAGTCTACTTGTCATCCAAAGTTTTTGTTTATCATGACCTTAGGAAGTTGAGCTGATTACTTTGAGTTTACTCCTTCAACTAGTTACTCTTCTAGAGCCTATGGAGAGTCTGATTGGTGCCCTCTGCATCACAAATTTTCATTATCAAGTCTATGTTGTCAGAGTCCTCCATATTTCTCATGCTCTTGTTCAAAGGATGTTTGTAATCTTGTTTCAGCCATTTCTTAGAAATATTTACTTTTCATTTCGGACATACCCTCAATCTGTCTCAGAGTTACATGAAATTGTAGTCCCACCCTGCACCCTCATCCTACTTTCATTATGGGTAGGTAACCTTGAACCCAACAATTGACATCTCCTCATTGGTCACTAATTGGGGGGTTTCCCTTGTGTTTGAAGAAAAAAATTCTATTCACACATTGGGATTCGTTCAGTGTCTTGGATGCCATTATCCTTATTGGTGGTTTCCTCACCTTTGTTGACAACTTTCCTTATTGGATGTTATTCAGAGGGTATTTTTCGTGCACTGCTTGCATTTGGTGCATGTGAAAGATGCACAGGGGTCGTTGGTTCGTGAACATGTCCTTTATCCAAATTCCTCCTAATCATCAAGCTATTTCTTTGTACCTCGTGCTGACTGATGAGAGATTCCTTAATTCTCTCCTTTCAATGGGTCTCCTTCCATCGAATTCAACTCATCTATTTTGGAAATGAGGCCTAGAGTCGTTTGAGTACCTAGAGGCTTGCATTCATCAGTGGTAGGTTCTATCACCATCGACAGTTGGGAATACATCAATGTCCCCTAATCGATGGATGATCCAAGTTTTCAACATCAACACCTTTATTCACCCTTGTAAGAATGTAGTCAATTCCTTGAGACCTACTTTCATTATTGGTAGGTTGTCTCACACTTGTTAAAAGTATACCTTAATGACTGGTAATAAAATGAAGTCTCATTGTGTTCGAACTCAACTCCTTTATTCACATGATGTATACTTTCACCTTTGGTGGATCGTGTAGAATACTTGAATACATCAGCTTATAGTAGCATCTTTCTTGATTTGTTTCTATCATTCATTGGACCAGTAGTTATATGACTTCAGTGATCATGGGAGATTATATTGTAATCCATTGTATACAAATAACTTTAGATTTATTTTGAGACTGGTTTTCATTGGCCTTGTTCGTGACTATGACATCCTATGGCATGTATCTACTTTTTGTTTCCTATTCATGGCCATGAATAGTTGTTTGGTATATTTCCACATGGATCTATAGTGTAATTCAAATTGGCATCCATGTGTACAAAGTCAATATGGATTGTAATATTCTCATGGGAAACTAGTTCGTCCAGTTGGGTCTCTGTTACTCCACTTCTAGGAATTATAATTTATTTTGGCCATCACATATACTCCTCTGACCTCACACATTAGGGGGCATCTGTTATAGAAAGATTTTCCTCACCCCATGCAACTTGATCAGAAGGCCTTTTCCATTTCCCTATGTAGACATGAAGTCCCCTTTTGTACTTTCCAAAGCTAAAAATCATATGTTTCCACATATATGTGCCCTATCAATTATACATCATGTCTATACACAGGTTGCACCACTACAACCCACGTACATCAAGTTTGGTGATCAAAGTTAAAAAATGTGTCGGGTTTCCATGTCACGTCATGAGATCCATGATCCTTGACCTTCCATATACTGGAAACATTATGAATTGGCCCTTCATTTCCATTTGAAGGCTATAAATGGGCCATATCCAAATCGTGGAAGAGAAGAGAATTCAACTTTTGAGAGCAAAGTTACTCTAGAGAAATTATTCACTTTATATTTTATTGTTAACATTTCCATTTATATAGCATACTTGGGATTAGAGTTTATTTATGCAGTCATTCTGTCTGTTGTGGTTTACCCCTTTCCATGGAGTTATTTTCCTCATAACACATGCCACATCCTTTTTCTTTCCATCCTATAATTGTGTATCTAGTTTTCATTTTTCCTTTTTCTGCAGTGGCGATTTCTTATAAAGCTATTCAAAAATCCAATATAGACTCTAATTACAATATCCCACTTCAAGAACAATATGATTAGTTTTTTACATCTCCTATATGTGATTTCAACCCCCTTAGATCTATTGACTTCTTGGACATGGATTTTCCCTCAATGAGGTTATCTTAGGGGCAATGAATAATTGAGAATGTCCATGGGAATATCTACATCACTGCTCATATTTTCTTCCTAAGCTAGAAAAATTAGGGGTTGGAGTAAAGGATATAATTCCAAATAAAGTTTATGATTGGTGCCCAAATCCTACTTTTTCATTGGGTGTATACGTAGAAGTGAATATGGCCAATATTTTTAAAACTATGCAAATCAATATCTTTTTTAAACCTCGCATTGTGGAAAATATCTTGATTGGAGAAGATTCTTCTCTTAATGAAATTCAAATGTATACTTCATTATTTAAGGAATTTCATGATGTGTTTTCTCATTATTACAATTAAATTTCTATTATTGATCCTTGAATAGTTGAACATGAAATTCCAACGTACACTCATCCAAAGCTTGTTCGACAAAATTTGTGACTCATTGATTCAAATAAAGTCGTATCCATTAAGGGTGAGGTAGAAAATTTACTTAGAGATGGATTTTTATACTTGGTTCCCTTAACTAAATGGGTATTCCAATATGGTTCTTGTCACAAAGAAATATGGGACTATTCATGATTGTATTGATTTTTTGGATCTAATCAAGGTTTATCCAAAAGACAATTACTCTACACCTTCCATTGTTCAAATTATCAATGAGTGTGTTGGAAATGAAGTATTTTCTTTCATGGATAGATTTTCTAGTTATAATGGAATTCAAATCCAACTAGAAGATCAGCATAAGATTGGATTTATTTTTTCCTTGGTGCATGTTTACATATAGGAAAATGTTGTTTGAACTTAAAAATATTAGGGATACATTTTAGCGGGCCATGTCATATGATTTCCATGATATTAATCATATTTTTGAAGATTATTTGGATGATTTGGCCTCTCTTTCCAAGAAATTGTGTCAACATCCAACTCATCTTTGCACCATTTTTGATAGATGAAAATATTATAAGATTCACCTATACCCTCATATGTGCATATTTTGTGTGGATTCTAGGAGATTAGTCAGTTTTATTACGTCTTAGAATGGGATTATGGTTTATCCTTTGTAGGTTGAGGCAACAGTTCAATTTCCTCCCCCATCCTCTATCTATCAACTTCAAAGTATTCAAGGGAAAATGAACATCGTATGATGATACATCACAAATTATGCGGATATTATGAAATGATTCATGTGCCTTTTGAATATAGGAGAGCCATTTATGTGGGATGACCAAGCACAACATTATTTTGAGGATTTGTAAAAGGTCCTCGTGTCAACCCCATTAATTATTCCTCTAGAATATAGTAAGGACTTCTTTTTATATATTGCAGAATATGAATCAACAATTTGGATGGTCTTGATTTAGGAAAATGAGTCACATTAGGAAAATGTGATTTACTATCTTAGTAAAGGGTTTGTTGGACCAAAATTGAGGTACTCTTATATTAAGAAGTTCGCATTGGTAGTAGTTCATATTGTCCAATTACTTCAACACTAAATGCATTTAGGGTTACCTAGACATCCCAATGTCAAAATCCCATGATAGAATATCTAGGAAACTACAACTAAAGTTAGATGTTGAGAATGGATTTGAAGCTCTCGGTGGTAAGAAAATGGTAAAATGATTCCAACTTTTCATTTTTAAACCTATTTATAGAGTCAAATTTGACCTATTTTTTCCATTCAACAACTATTTAAAGATTAGTTAGTTCTTCGTTTTTTTCCATTTCACTTTATGTGACTTCTTTTTATTTTTTGCAGATTCTTTGTTATTGTCGATGGTGGTTTGATTAAAAACAAGATTCATATTTTGAGGTAATTTTTTCTTGACTGAAATATAGGGCTAGGGTGTTTCTCCATGAATTCTATATTATTATGCTAATTCCCTCTCATTATGCTTTAGGATCAACCCCACCAATTTTTTATTTATAAACCACTCTTTAGTTATCCTTTTCAACAATTTACATTGTAGTACCTACCTATCATCAAATTCCATAGTTAGAACCTTAAATTTGATGCCCATGCTAGGGTTTTCTCATAGGCATGGGAGCCTCATTAGTCCCACCGTGACTTCAAGTTTGAACCCACATGTTTCTTCTTCATGTATATTTTGGCTAATTCCTTATGGGATCCATGTCTATTTGATTTTCATTCACATTTCTTCACTACTTGCACACTTGAGCCTAATGCTTCATTGCAATTCTCTATTTTGTTCTTATTTCCATTGCATTTTTTTTTTCTTTCCTTTGCATCAATTTCTTATGGATTTCAATCATTTATCCTAGGTGTTATCACTGAGAGTCACCCTCAGATTGCAACAGGATAAGCCTAGTACCCATCAAAAAGAAAAAGGTATTGAAATGATTTGAGTAGGTGGATTAGTAAGACTGTAGAGAGAGGAAAAGACGACAAAGGTAGTTGCAGATTAGTGAGAAACATTGGGATATGGAGTCATAAGTATCATGCTAATGAAGGCATTTAAACTGCCTATCAGAAAAAAGGATTTATGTGGTGATGAGGAGAAGAAAGACAGAATGTGTCTGAGTGATGAACCGTGAAATATGGGCAAGATGACAGTATATCCTCTACCACCTTAGGAATCCATAGATTAGAGAGATGCTACAACCAGACAAGAATAAAAACAACAAGCTTTTGAGTGATGAACCATGCAAGATGGGTGAGATGACAACAGATCCTATACCACCTCAGGAATTCATAGATCGGAGATATTACATACAGACAGGAATAAAAACAAAAAGTGTCTGAGTGATGAACCATGAAAGATGGGAAAGATGACAATCGATCCTCTACTGCCTCAGGAATCCATAGATTAGAGAGATTACATGCAGACAAGAAAAACATAACAACATGTAAACTAAGAAGATAGTATGATAAAAACAACTCAAATGAATCTTCAATACATAATATTTACAATCCAAGCCCTCAAGCTTACAAAATGAAAAATACAAATCCCTGCTCCTAAAACTCTCTCGACTCTTCAGCCTTTGAAAACACCCCCCTTTCTTAGTTTGGATCTTCTCTTTTTATACTCAGAATGGTGGTCAACAACTAGGAATCCTGGTTGGACTTCCTATCATAGGGCTCTTCACCTGGGTCTTTATTCTGTCAGAAGGCAAGTGAGATCAACATGGGTCTGCTAGGGAAACTACCCCCCTATGGTACCCTGGGCTGACATCCCTATATCTATGGCCATACTCTCCATGCTTTCTTTTTACGGGGTGAGTTGAGGTTTCAACCACTACTCCCTTTCTTCATTAACTGATCTTTTCTTGGGTTTAGGACGAGGTCTGATGACCAGGGGGTGACCATGTGCTTCTCTCGAATTTGACATTGAATAATCACATGATTGTGGGGTCGTCAAAGGTGGTTTGGATGCACACCTCTTTTGATCCTGCAATCCACCATCTTCCACCATGTAGCCCTTTTTTCATACCAGGGTTTTGATTTTGGGACCGCTCTATAAATTTATTGTTCGAGCATGTTCGTCCCCACAATGAAGTGTAGTTGTCAATCTGCTACAATATGCGATTTGGGAAAGCCCTAATTTTGTTGCCATGTGTCGCTCTTGGATTGACCCTGTTTCCTGCTGTAAAGATAAACGACTCTCAATTACTTCAAGAATTTTTCTTCTTCTTGCTCGCACAATTATCTGAAGTGTTGAATTCCTTAAGTGAGAGATTTGGTGACGCATGGCCTCTTGATTTGGACGACCGAGTTTCACTTCGAAAGTTTAGGCTTTAGGATTTTTTCTTCTTCTTGTTCGCATAATCCTCTGAAGTGCGAGATCTGCCTCCACATGTCCTCTTATTTTTGACGGTCCAGATTCACTTCGGGAGTTCGAGCTTCGGGCCTTTTTCTTTTGCTTGTTCGTGCAATCCTACAAAGTGAGATATTTGCCTCCATGTGTCCTCTTTTTTTGGACGACCGATATCTACCTCGGGAGTTCGGGCTTCGGTATTTTTGTCCTTCTTGCTCATGCACTTCTCTGAAGTGTTTAATTCCTGAAGTGAGATATATCATGATACGTGGCCTCTTGATTTGGACGACCGAGATTTATTTCAGGAGTTCGAGCTTCAGAAGTTTTCTCCTACTTTCTCGCGCACTTATCTGAAGTGCCAAATTCTCGAAGTGTGAGATATTTCAACGTGTGTCCTCATCCTTTAATGGATCAGATTTACTTCGGGACTTCAGGACTCTTGGCTATTCATTAATCCTTGCACTAGTTTTAAACTCCGACTATCCGAGAGCCGCTAATCTGAGATGTATACGGGATCTCCATCGTTGAAAAATGAACCTTTCTGCTAGCCTATATTTCAGCCCGAAATGGACTTCTTTTGAATGTTGGGCTTGGACACTTCCTATATAGACCACAGTCTTGGACGACCTGTTTCCCTTGAAAAATATATGTGATAACATTTGACTCCACAGGGGATGGCATGCTCCCTGTGAGCTGTCAAGAATAAGCAGTTCCAGTGCCTTATCGATTGGGTTGTGGAGTTGAGATCAAATACATCTTTCTGAATACAATAGGATGATATGTACACTACTCAACTTAAAAATAAAACAAACATACATGCTCTAGATGGATTTTATTTATGTACAATCCTAAACTAACCGATTTTTACAATGTGCTAGGTGAAAACAAACTTCCACCGTATCCAACCAAATTGTTTGGTAACATAATTCTTATTTTCACTGCAAATGATCCCCAAAAGGTAAGGGAAGTATGACAGTAGAATGAAAACATGTTTTGGAATACTGACAATACCCCCAAATGATGATAAGATGAATAATTTTGCAGGCTTCAATGATTTTGTAAAACTCAACTCCATATATAACCCTACAGGGTCATAAAATTTATAATAAGGCACACTAAACTGGTAAGAAATTACCTCCTTTACTTCATTATTGCTCACCTATTGTTTCGTGTTCTCATAGTGTACAGGTGGATAAAGGATTGATGCGGGTTGGTTAATCCCAAGTGATATTTGCTCATTTAGAAGTGTTGGACACGAGATAAGATGCACATTTAGCTCTTCCTTTTCTCCTCCATGGCCTTGCCAAGGATCATATTCACAATTATCATATAAAGGAACCATGCTACGAGGTTCCAAAGAATCCATAAAAAAACTCTTCTCTTCGTCATCTTCACTGGTATATTCATCAAAAATTGGTTTTTCTTGGTCAGTATTTGAAATAACGTCTTCATCATAAGCATGCCTACCCAAAAAATATGTTTCAAGAAAAAAATATCCTCTACATTTTCTTCGTAAGAGAAGCAAACGAAATCTCCCTTCAATTATAAAAATCTAGGAAAAAACATAAAGGAATCTTCCCTAGTTTTTTTAACTAACTCATCATTTATCTCATCTCCATAGTCAAGTGTAATATCTATTGATGCATAGACTTGATCTTTGACATCAGAATATTTAAAAGAGACATGTTGATCTTCATAAATATTTAAAACAACAGATACTTCTGATATGATGCTAGATGCTTCTATGTTATTTCTATCATAATGAATATCATTCAACACCTCTTAATCTTCATGGAAAATGCATGCTTCATCACAAATCTTGTTTTTGTGACTAGCAGAATATTTATGAAGAAAAGAAAACTTATCGCAACAGTTTTCATAAATATACTCAGCTGAAAAATACTCTTTACGAAACGAATTGAAAGATACATGAAAACCTCTCAAGGAGCTGATTTTTGCAATGGGAAGAGATTGACACCAATAACGAGCCATCCCTTCCAATGAATACCTAAAAACATTATTCTAAGAATCTTCATGCACAATATGAAGTTGATGAATAAAATCATGAAAATCCAACAAATGTTGAGCTAGTACATCCGCCTCTTCTCCTCCAAATTTAGGAAGGCTACTTTCCTATTCATCTCTACTAGGCACTAGATTACGGAAACCAACTACCTTTCAAAAATCACAGAAAGCATACCTTTGAGCTAAAATATTGTCCATTTCAAACCAGTGGAGTCACCAATACATTTCGGAACAATGGAGTCTCCATGGTCAAATATGAGAAGTCACAACAATGTGTCCAGCTTCCATTCACCATCTAAAACTGGATATTTTCATTTTCGTTCTCCTAGGGAAGATATCTTCACTTCCTTCCTGAACAATGATGCCATTAATGTTAGCACTGAGAATCACCCTCAGAGTGCAAGACGATAAGCCTAGTACCCATCAAAAATAAAAAGGTATTGAAATGGTTTGAGTAGGTGGATCCATAAGAATGTAGAGAGAGGAAAATATGACATAGGTAGTTGCATATTAGTGGGAACAATTGGGATATGGAGTCATAAGTATTATGCTAATGAAGGAATTTAAAATTCCTATCAGAAAAAAGGATTTATGTGGTGATGAGTAGAATAAAGATAGAATGTGTCTGAGTGATGAACCATGAAAGATGGGCAAGATGAAAACATATCCTCTATTGCCTCAAGAATCCATAGATTATAGAGATGCTACATATAGACAAGAAGAAAAACAACAAGCATTTGAGTGATGAACCATGAAAAAAGGGCAAGATGGCAACAGATATTATACTGCCTCAGGAATCCATAGACCAGAGAGATTACATCTAGACAGGAAGAAAAACAATAAGCATCTGATTGATGAACCATGAAATATGGGAAAGATGACATAAAATCCTCTACCTGCTAAGGAATCCATAGATAAGAGAGATTACATCCATACAAGAAAACAGAACAACATGTAAACTAAGAAGACAGTCTGATAAAAACAACTCAAAGGAATATTCAATAACATAATATTTAAAATCCAAGCCCTCATGCTTACAAACTGAAAAAATATAGAGCCATGCTCCTAAAACTTTCTCATCTCTCCAGCCTCTAAAAACACCCCGCTTGCTTAGTTTGTATCTCCTGTTTTTATACTCAGAATGGTGGTCAACAACGAGGAATCTTGGTTGGCCCTACTATCATAGGGATCTTCATGTGGGTCTTTCTTCTGTCAGAAGGCAAGTTAGATCGACATGGGTATACTGGGGAAACTTCCCCCCATGGTACCTTGGGATTACAGTCCTGTATCTATGATCAAACCCTCCATTATTTCATTTTACGAGGTGAGTCAAGGTTTCAACCACCAATCCCTTGTTTCATTAATTGATCTTTTCTCAGCATCAGGACAAGGCCTAGTGACTAGGGGGAAACCACATGCTTCTCTCAGATTTAACGTTGAATAAGAATGTGATTGCCTTCAAAGGCAGTTTGGATGCACACCACTTTTGATCCCTCAATCCACCATATTTTTCCACATAGCCCTTTCTTCATACTATTGTATGGATTGCGGGACTGCTCTAGAATTGTTTTTGTCCCCGTAATGAAGTGTGGTCGTTGATCTACTACAATCTGTGATTTGGGAAATCCCTTATTTTGCTGCCACACATCGCTCTTGGATGGAACCTGTTTCCTGCTACAAAGATCAATGAATCTCAATTACTTCGAGATTTTTTCTTCTGCTTGCTCACACAATTCTTTGAAGTGTCAAATTCCCGAAGTGAGAGATCTGGTGAGCATGGCCTCTTCATTTTCATGGTTGAGATTCACTTCGGGAGTTCGGGATTTAGGCCTTTTTCTTCTTGTTGTTCACACACTCCTCTGGAGTGCGAGATGTGCCTCCACATGTCCTCTTGTTTTGGATGACTGAGATTCACTTCGGGAGTTCAGGCTTTGAGCCTTTTTCTTTTTCTTGTTCATGCAATCCTCTGAAGTGCGAGATCTTCCTCCACTTGTCCTCTTGTTTTGGATGACTGAGATCTACTTCAGGAGTTTGGGCTTCAAGATTTTTCTCCTACTTTCTTGTGCACTTCTCTGAAGTGTCAAATTCCCAAAGTGAGAGATCTGGTGACGCATGGCATCTTGACTTGGATGGTCGAGATTTACTCTGGGATATTTTTCTTTGAGATTTTTCTCCTACTTGCTCGTGCACTTCTCCAAAGTGTCGAATTCGCAAAGTGTGAGATCTATCGATGCATGTACTCAACATTCAATGGCTCAGATTTAATTTGGGATGCTTGGCTAGTCATTAATCCTTGCGTGAATTTTAAACTTTGATTGTCTGAGAGCCGCTAATCTGATTTCTGTACAAGATCTCCACCGTTGAAAAATGAACTTGTCTGCTAGTCTGTATTTCTGCCCAAAATGGACTTTTTTTGAATGTTGTGCTTGGACACTACCTCTGCAGACCACATACTTGGTCGACTTGCCTCCCTTAACAACTATATGTGATAACACTAGGGGAGACACACTTATGAGTGTCCATATCTTATATTTTTCTATTTTCATTTTGTATCACAATGTCCCTTGCACTGGGAACTATTTTTCTTGCTTCATGACACTCATCTCCTCCAATGTCATATAACATGATATTACTCGTTTTTCAGGATTTCTAATTTGAAAAAGAGAAAAAAAAGGGGGGGAAGAATATATATTTGTATCATTTATTTTTGTGGCAACAATCAATCTAGGTTTCCCTTGAACACACACCTATTTTGAGTCATTTTCTTTACGGCTTGGTTGTATTATTTCCTTAGAAGTTGTACCATGCTATTGAGGTTTAATCCTCTAATGGTTACTCTTATAATAATTATGGAGAACCTTCACTACCTCTTGCATTGATGGTTTATATCATTGGTATCTTTAGGTTCCCATTGATTCCTAGGTCATTTTAGTGTCATGCTAATGTTCAAGGGAATTTTTAAACTGACTCATCCATTCCTTTGATATCTTGATTGTTTATGTTGGTCATTCCCTAGTTCAAGTTATACTTAGTTCATCATCATTTTCGATGATTTTTTTCCTCATCCCAACATGGAAGGATTCCTTATTGTCTTCTCATTAGTGATTCTTCTACTATCAAAGTCAACTCATTATCTAAGAGGTAGACTTAGAAAATTTTATAGTACCTTGGGGCTTGTAGTCATCAGTGGTAGGTTTTCTCATAGACGATAGTGGGTATGCATTAATGACTCATAATAAGTTGATTCTACCCATTCTCTGACTCAACACATCGATTCACATTGGCCAGATTGTCATTTTGTACCATGGTACCCATTACCATTATTGGTGGGTCATCTCACATCTAACAATGATATACCTCAATGATTGGTGATCAAATGGTTTTTCTTATGTTTGAATTTAGTACATTAATTGACATGGTGTAAATTCATACATATTGTGTCTTGTTTGAAAACCTCAATTTATTTTTCCATCTATCTATGTCTCCCTTTCTTGATTTTATTTCCTTATTACTATTCCCATCTTATGCATTGGTTAGGAGGTACTATGCTTGATCATCACTCTAATCCAATTTGTCTCTTTATATTTGTTGGTGCAATTATTTGCATGATATATTACCAAACATAAATTATCAACCGAGATTTGTAATCAGTAGAGTTGATGCACTATATGTGCCGATAACATAAAGTTTCCTATATCTGATGAGTATATCTTAAAGAATAAACATTCAATAACAAAATACTATGTTTTCAAAGATAACACTCTTCACACAATTCATAAATTAGAAAGCAAAATTTGCAATCATGCACTCAAAATATTTAGCTCAAATAATGCCTTGTCCATTTACAAGCTCATGAAGTGGAAATATGGACTTTGAATATGTTATATGTAACAACTAACAAGGAAATCTGGGCACACTTCAACAATACCACTCCAAACTTAGAAGAGAAAACTGATAACAAAACTTCTCAAGCAAACAGTGAATCGAAAGGTTCTTTCTTATGTGACAAATTTGTTCATTAGAGGATCATGAAATGAAGAGATGAACTTAAGATCTTTTTCCTTGTAGCATTTGAAATAAAAATCAACAATCCACTTTATCCACTCTTAGAAAGAAATCAGTCATAACCCTATCAATGCCAATCAAATATTTGTAGTACAGAAAATAGTCAATATAATTGAGTGGTTTCATTAAATGGTGCATGAAGGTGAGAGATGAAGTCTGATCTCATTTCCTGTAACAACTCACTTCAAACTTGCAAGAAATTCTTATCTAATTCTGTACACATTTCAAAATCAATTGATGCATCCCAAACAAAAATTTAATACAATCTTACAATTTTGCAATTCTAGAAATTACTTCATTTCTATACAGGAAACATAATTTTTAATGAGATGTTCCATTTAATGGCTTATGTAATGAGAATGGTGGACTCCCAACTGTTCCTATACTGCCACACTTTGCAATCAATTCTAACAGTGAAATAAAAAATGAAATCAAAACATCAAGTACATGAAATACAAATCTATGCTAATAATTTACAATGAGCTTACCAAGTTGGATCGATGGGCCCTTGCCGATGCCAACATGGAAGATTTTAGATCAGAATATGATAAATTCTAAGAGACACACGGGATCCTTGAATTCAAACTTCCATTGATCTTCAACAAATAAATTTACAAAAAGAGTTGGTTTGGAAATCCAATTTGGAACATATTAATTCCTCTTTCTTCAAGAACCAATCTTACATCATAATAATAATTCCTCCTCTACTCAGACCTATGAGGTCTTATTTATACATAAAATTCATGGAGAAATGGATGAAACCGAATCCCCAAGATAAGAAAACAATTTTTACAATTTTAGAATAAATCCCAAAAATCTGTGTTTTTTAACAATTTGGGCAGATTCGAGTTAGTCCCCCACCCATATCTCCCAAACCAATTCTAATTTTGAAAAAATGCCTACCCATTACTCAATTTTCCATATTCTGGACAAAACCCATGTATTATAATTTCTAGATTGGATACCATATGCATGTAAATCGAGGCCCAAGTTGGCAGTTTGAGTTTTTTTTGCTAATTTTGGCAGAATCATTCCCCCTAAGATGGAGGTCCACACGTTCGAGATGGGTGAATTATGACTCACGTTTCCTCATGAAAACATCATTCTGGACAAAACCCATGAGCCCGATTTTCTTCTAGAAACATTCAAAAATTTCAAATTATGTCTAGTACCGGATTAACACAAGCTGGTACCGAAGTAGGTGGAGTCTTGGTACCAGAATAGACTGGGTATCGGATCATGCTGCTTAAGAGTCAAAGTGATTAGGATCATACATAATCAAGCATTTAATCAAATTAACTCAATAAAACTAAACAAATCATGCTTTAATCATAAGTTACCTCTTATGCACATGAACAAGGTCATTGAGTGTATTTATGGAGGAAATAGTTAATTAGATACACATGGCATAGGTAAAATAGGCTCAGATAGGGGGTAATATAGGGCATTAGAAGTGTTAAAATGGAGACTCAACAATATTTCCTGATATGTAGATCCACTATGTATTTTCTCATGGATACAATGTGTTATCGCCAAATAATTGCTCATACAAATAGAGAAAATTGATGAATAAACATTCAATACAACATACCACATACAACATACAACCGATAATTACAGGATGATCACAATCAATATTGGAAAACTAAGGAAAATGATCCTGAATTTCCATGCACGTTCAACAAAGATAGTGTGCACACATCCATGCGGGCTAACACAGTGCACAACATGCATAGTGTGCAAGCCACACGAATGACAATCAAGAAACCCTTGTGGATGTGGAAATGGTGCATTGATTATTTTGGTCAGGCCTCAACCACTTATGGGATGAAGTAGATCTCAACCATACCCCAAAATCACCCTAAAAATCTTCCTTAGGATCACTGAAAGGATGGGAGGTACCTACAAAGGCCTCCCCATTCACATTAGAAACTAGTTGTGAAATATCTAGCAATCCTCCGATAAATAGAGGATCATTGTATGCAAAAGAGGAAGTTTATTGTAGTGTTATGCTATTCAAATCTTCTTGGAGAAACAATTTCCTCGCTCAAGAACAATTTGAACAAGTGTAGCAAAGGAAACCCTTCTCACCACTTGGGAATCCTTTCCATACATTTCTTCACCATTTTCAAGTTAGAATAGGAGAGTAGAAGTGATATCTTGAGGGATTCAAGGCCCCTCCCTTAGGAGGAATAGGTGATTCACAAATCCCACATTTATCCTATTGGTGTTCTCAAATTAAGAGGACTAGTGTCTATTGGATACCAACTCTTTGTGTTCAATATTTTTCATCTCTTGTTGATAGTTGTTTAACTCATGTTTCTTTGTTTATTGTTTTATTTTTCTTTGATATCTATATCATTGTTTGCAGGCCTAATAACTTGCTAACCATTGTTATGTTTTGTTTATCTAGTCAAACTAAGCAATCAAGGGTCCTCTTTTTGCTAACCCCAGTGACAAAAGGAACCCAATAGTTTGGAGAACATGCAGTTTGGAATATTTCATGATCTGTTCTTAATTGGTTCATACCAAGGATACACACCTCCCACCCTAGGTGTAGATCAATTCTATGTCATTACATCATATGGCAGATAAATTACTATTGATCATCCCCTAGAGGAATCATTGAACCCAATCCCTACTCCTACACCACAAGCTCTCCCTAAGGAACCCCCCGTATTTTCTTCCCTAGAATAATTATCCAACTAACTCTCCACAATGGACCAACTCCCTATTTGGAAAATAGTCCCACATGGAATTACCCAAATAC